>UESW01004322.1:569934-869367 GCA_900491605.1 Calamus simplicifolius | reverse complement strand
TGCGAGTCGACTCCGCTCAGACATCAGAAGAGTGTTTTTCTGAGCACCTCTAGAGTCGACCCCAAGCCTTTCACGAGTCGACTCCCGACTATCAGGAGTCGACACTTTATTTCCGGCGAGTCGACTCCTAACCTTTTTAATCATTTCTATTTTTGGTAAGATGAGCTCGAGCCGACTCGGGAAAAGCATGAGTCGACTCCAGCAAATCTGGGCGCGATTCTTACGATGACACATCAGCCCCAACGGTAAGATTTTTGAATAACGGCTATTTTTCCCTGTCTCTAACGGATATTCTTGCAGATTCTAAATAGAGGAGTTCTTTTCAAATCAAAACGACCCAGAGAAAATCGAAAAGAGAGAAAAGAATATCATTTGAAAAGAGGGAAAAATAGAGCATATCGGAAAAATCATCTAGCTCGAAGGAGAGTGATTCAAAAGGAGAGAAATCCAAGAGGAAGTTTCGACTGCTCCTTCTCATCAATCCACAAGAGCCGGAAGAAAATCCACAAGCATTTCAAAGGTCAAATCGGAGGATTTCAAAAGAAGAAAAAGCTTCATCTCAACTCCAAAGACTTCAACGGTCAAGAATCTAGCTGAGGCGTGATTCAACACTTCTAGAGGAGTTAAAGAGAAGAAGGGAGAAAGCCCAAGAATCTACCATCTGCAAATTATCAGGCTTTTCTAACCTTATATCATTTGTACTTCATTTGTATATTTGCTCAAGGGGAGCACATTTTTTTGTTCAAACACTATCATTATTATTTGTTTGCTGATTCAATCAGTGGATTGAATTAGTGGAGGTTGGTATACCTCGTTACAAGTCAGAGTGCTTGTGTTGGGTTAGTTGTAAGCCCAAAGAAAAACAACGTGTAGGGTTTTGTGCTGGTAAGCCCGTGTTAAAACCAGCTGGGTTCGTTGTGCACCCGGTAAAACAACAAGTTTGAGTTGTGAGCTTGGAAAATAACTCGGCTGTAATCTAGAGAGATTATAGTGTGGACCCAAGTGAATCTTGGGAGTGGACGTAGGTGCTGGTAGCGCCGAACCACTATAAAATTGTCTTGTGTTTGCCGTGCCTTATTTTCTCTATCTCTATCTCTCTTTATTAACTGCTTGTTCATTGCTTATTAGTTATTTACACTCACTTGCACATCTTGCTAACTAATCAATTAAAGTTAAAAAGTCTTAAATTTTTAAGAACCCAATTCACCCCCCCCCTCTTGGGTTGCCATCTGGGCCAACACGTATGGTAAGAAACATAAATATTTTAATTACTATTTTAGTTATTTACAAATATTTGTATTAATATCATTTTTTTTATTGTTATAGTCTGAGCAGGAGGGCGGAGATCCTGGTGAGTTTCGTCTATTCAGGGCGACACACACCAGGAGGGACGGTTCCTGGGTCAACACGCGATCACGGGAGGTTTGCGGTAAGAAATTAGATTTATGTAGTATCTGTTTAATTTCTAAAATTTTATTTCAAGAAATTTATTAACTCATTTATTGTTGATTTCATAATTTAAAGACACGAGTCGAGGAGCTTCGCTCTCAGGCATCGCAAGTCGACTCTACTGATGGGGAGACGCCCGTCGAACTCTCAGCAAGGAGAGTCGGCGTGTGTTTTTGGAAGCTGTTGGTGCCCAGCCATGAGACCGCAGGGTCTATGGTCTGGGCACTAGAGCTTCTACATATTTTTCCCATCAGGCCTCCAGCTTGCAAGTTTCTGGTGATATTCCTCCCGAGCGTTTACACGACCTTCGCAGATCTATTGCAGAGGAGGTTCGGCAGGAGGTCGAGCAGGATTTCGAGGATCGTATGCGAGGCCGGGATCAGGAGATTGCAGACTGCGAGATGAGATGCATTATTTGTGGGATATGGTTAGCCGCTTTCACAGAGTCTTCAGCCTCCACAGCCTCCACGTGATCGCTCAGATTCTTGATATATTTTTTTCTTTTTTATGTTGTAAAAACTTCAAAATTTTAATATATGAATTATTTTTGGAAATTGATTATTGTTTGGATTGAGTGAAAATGTTTCTATCAATATTTAGATTTAACGAAATTGTATTAACCGTTTTAATTTTTAATCTTTTATAATTTTTAAAAAATTTAATTTGCGACGCATTAGCGACTGAAATTGCATCGCTAATATTTTTTAAAATATTATTATTAAATATTGCGATGCAATAACCTGGCATCGCAATAATTTTAAAAAAAATTAATAGCGACGCATTAGCGACTCAAATTGCATCGCTATTATATCTAAAATATTTTTAATAATATTGCGACACAATGACCTTGCGTCGCAATATTTTAAAAAATTTTTATTTGTGACGCATTAGCGACTCAAATTGCGTCGCTATTATACCAAAAATATTATTATTAAATATTGTGACGCAGCTAAATGCGTTGCAATATTGTGATGCAATTTAGTGTGTCGTTATATTTAATAATAATTTTAAATATTAAAAATTATTTTAAATTTAGCGATGCATTTGGATGCGTCGCAATATTGCGACACAATGTTGCATCGCAGAGCGTCGCAATATTGCGACGCAATTGCGACAAATGGATATTACGACGGACATCTGAGCGACGCCATCATTGCGTCGCTATTGCGTCGCAATAGCATGTTTAGCGACGCAATTGCGACGCATTTGAGCGTCGCAATATTTTATTTTTCTTGTAGTGGGGATCCTCTGATGCTCAAGTAAGTCACTTGGGAACAGACAAAAAAAACTAGCTGAGTGATAGCTAAAGAACTTGAGTTCAGGCCCCATTCCTCGTTGTGAGTGTGGGCATTTTATACCTGTTCGAGGGTCCCTTTTCTCGCTTCTAGAAGGTTGAAGATTTCGAGGTGTTATTGTCCGGTAGTGGATGGATGACTAGGCTGACAATTATAGGTTGCAACCGACACTGAGCATGTCAGAGGTGTCTTGCCCCGCCAGCTACCTGTCAGGCACGGTGCCGTAGGTGGCAGGTGGGCCTCGTCGCGTCAGGCGTGCGTCGTTACGGGCTGCGGCCACGCGCTGTTGCAAGCAAAGAGTGGGCCACGTGGGTATGTCAGGGGCTCGAGGTAGCAGGACATGAGGTCTGAGGCCGAGGGGATGCTAGGTCCAAGGCCGAGGTCGAGGGGGCGTCAGGTCCGAGGTCGAGGGGATGCCAGGTTCGAGGCCGAGGATGAGGTCGAGGGGATGCCAGGTCCGAGGCCGAGACTGAGGTCGAGGCCGAGGGGACGCTGGGTCCAGGGAGATCTCGAAGGCCGAAGGGGCCTCGGAGGCCGAAGCCGCTTTGCGGGGCCAAGGCGGGGCTCTGTCAGCTACCTTCACTGTTAACACTAATGGCGTTGGATTGGCCACATCACCTCTGGTTATAGATGGATAGTAGTGTTCCAATTTATAGGAAGTTTAAAAGTATAAGGTAGGTATTAAAACATGACCTTAAATAGATAAGATTGAAGCTGATTTATCAAGAAAAAGTATTAAGGTGACTTAAATCCTATATTATAAAGTGAAGTAAATTAAATTTTATCATGTATAAAAATTTAACTTTTTAGGGCTAAGGGTCATAAAAAGAAAAAAATTATGTCAAAATCTATTAATAGTTAGATATAAAAAAATTAATAGTTTCTAACTAAAAAATATTCTTTGGGATAAAAAAAGAAAAACATCAGTTAAAAAAATAGTTTGGTGTAAAAAATTGACTAAAAAATGTTTTTCACAAGAATAAAGAAAAGATCCTATTAAAATAAGTTAATAGTTAGATATAAACAAAAAATCAATAGTTTGCTTAAAATAAAATTAAAAGAATTCACATTGGAAAAGAAAAAAGAATCCGTTAAAAAATAGTACTTTGATCAACTAAAAGAATTAACTATTTAAAAAATAATAGTTTGATCAGCTAAAAAACTAGAAAAAGAAAAATGAAAAAGATCTAGCTAATAAAAAATAATAGTTTGTTATAAAAAAAAAGCTTTCGATTGAAAAAAAAATGCTTCTCATAAAAAAAATAGAATAGGCTAAAAAAAATTAATAATTTCATTTTAAAAAGTTTAGATCTAAAAAATAATAATTTGAAGTAAAAAATAATAGTTTTAACTTAAAAAATGTTCCTCGTGGGAAAAAGAAAAGGACTAGTTGAAGAAAATTAAAATTTGATATAAAATTTTTGTCTAAAAAATATTCTCCATGGCAAAAAAAAAAAAAAAAAAAAAAGAGCATGTTTAAAATAGTAATAGTTTGATATAAATCATGACTGAAAAAAAAGTTTCGGGAAAAGAAGGGAAAAATAAATTAAAAAAATTAAAAATTGACGTAAAAAAGTTTTTAACTGTGAAAAATATTCTAAAAGAGAAAAAGAATTAGCTAGAAAATTAATAGTTTGATCAGCTAAACAAACTTAACTAACTAAAAAAAATAATTGTTTGATTTGCCAAACAAAATAGAAAAGAAAAAAAGAAAAAGAAAAAGAAACATGCTAACAGAAATTAATGGTTTTGTTGTTTAAAATGTTTTTGATTAAAAAAAATGTTGCCATGGGAAAAAAAGAAAGAAAACTAGAAAAAAATAATAGTTTGATGAAAATAATTAGGCTGGAAAAAAGAAAGAGAATTAGCTAAAAATTAATAGTTGATATAAAGAAAAAATATTATTTAAATAAAAAATATTTCTCATATAAAAAAGAACTAGCTATAGATAATCAATACTTTGATTATATAAAAATAATTTAAACTGCTAAATAAATAATAGTTTAATGTCTAAAAAAAATTTGATTAAAAATATTCATTATGAAAAAAAGAAGAAAGAAAGAAAGAAAAAGATTCAGGATCAAACTACAATCCTAGCTAGCAAATGGTAGACGCGAATCATTATCACCCATCGCAATGCTTTCGTTTTTTTGTTTGGTATAAATGGGCGATCATATAACTCTAGTGCGAATCAACCCAAATATATCAGAATACAATATTTGATTAAAAACAGTAGGATATGGGTCATCCTATTTTCAGATCCTAAAACCAGCGTGATGAGCTACCATCGCCGCTTCCCAATCAGCCGTGACATGATGGATCTGGACACTGATAGTATTCCGTAGAATAGCCTAAATGTCAAGGAGCAGAGAATTGACTGAAGCTTGAAAGTAGCTATTCTTCTGAATTCAGCGAATAACTATAAGAGAATCTTCCTTAATAATCAATTAAAAACCTGTAGAATTTTAATAGCATAAAAAATTTTGATCCAAACTGTATAAAACTTGGCCTGAAAGACCGAAAAATTAAGACTATCAAAGCCTTCAGCGGACGGCATGGGCTGGTATCACACATGCTGTACGGGATTTGGGCTATTGTCGGCTGATTATTGAGGGTGATTCACTTACGATTATCAGATGATTACGCGGGAGGGGGACTGCTATTCTGGCCTTAATTCTCTGATTAAAGACATTTTAGTTACTCTTCAGTCTACTAGTGCTTTTCAGATTCACATATTTATCGGGAAGCCAATGCTGCGGCTGATTATGTTGCTTCTGCTGTCGCTCGCAATCCTGGCCGGTGGATTTGGTATAATGGGATACCTTGTCCTGTCTTATTATAGTAAATTTTGTTCTCGGATGCTTCGAATTTGACTCGCGCCAAAATGACCCGCGCCAAAAAAATAAAAAATAAAAAAAAAAGGCCTTCAGCGCACCGCAATGCCTTAGTTGAAATGAAATGAAAGAAATAATCAATACTTGGAAATGTTTATATATTAAAGTGAGAATATTTAGAGGGGTTGAATTGTAGCAATACGGCTCCCGAGCACCCACGTACTCACCCGACTCCAGCGCCGGACCCCGAGGGGCCAAGCGGACGCCGCGGGCTGCCTCGTCACCTCTGCCTACGTGTCAACAACGATTGAAACGAGGTTATTGTGACGAGTGAGCGCTCCTCCCTCTCACAGTACCCGACAGACAGACACAACTGGCAATGAGTCCTCCTTCCCCTCGTTCTCACGGCTCCCGACACACTGGCGGGAGACCAGAGGAGGTGAATAATTCCCTCAAGATTCTTCTTCTTCTTGTTTTTCCTTATGTTTTCCCCTGATACGATCTTTGGACGAAAAAGTCACTATTTTGTTTTGATTCTGAGATACTTGCCCCTGCTTGGATTTTGAGGAGAGTTTTAGGGTTTTGTAATGATGGGTGGCAGTGAGACTTTGTTCTTTCATGCCTTCAAGATTTCAAGAATGTGTTTTGACGTAATCTTGATGTAGTTCTAAGATTGCTCTATTACAAAAGTTCGTGAAACACGGAAACAGTTTTTTTTTTTTTTTTTCAACATACAAGGTGGTAGGTTGCATCCATCTGACTTTACTCGCATTGGACAAGAGTCTCGTACACCGTGCTGTTCTTTTTTATCATTTCAGGTTTTATTTGGTTAAAAAAAATCATTTTTTTCGATTTGATATTTCAAATAGAAGTACTTTTGTGTTGTTAGATGCCTTTGTTTTAACGAGATGTTTTCAGGGTATTTTTATTGGTCGGTGCTGACGAGATCGCGGCTTTGGATTACAACGTGTATTTGTGTTTAAAAAAAGAAATGTTTTTGTTTTCTGTTGCTGATTTGATCTTTGAGACGAAACCATTCTTTTCTTTCACTTTGATATGTAGGTTCTGATATTGTCATGGATTTTTGATAGCCGTTCATGAATTTGAGTTCCGGGATTTCTGTTTTCAGAAGAGGTTCATGGTTTTGCATAACGATGGGCAGGGAATAATTTAGATTTTGGTATGCTACAAGCTCCACTCGTGCTCCAAAATAAAAACTTCAAATTTTCTAAAATATTTGATCCCTGAAGTCATAATGGGTTCTGATAAAGGATGTTATATTTGGGCTCCCTGCACCAAGTGTTTTTTTTTTTTTTTAAGAAAGAATTGGACGGTGAATTTTGAGTTTTGATTTTTTTAACTATATACTTCTTTTAATGATCTGATCCGTGAAATGGAGCCATTTGGTCTGAAGCTGAGGCACAGTTGGATTTGAAAACATAAACCCATAAACACCATTCAACAAATTCAGCTTTTGTCTGAAGCGTAGATATTAGGCATTTTAGGTTTTGGAATGGTCAGGGTCTTTTACAGGAGTTCTTGACTGGGGTCTTACGCTCTTTGGTTTTGAATGAAGATATTAGTTTTAGATGTGATGAATAAGGATAAAACTTCTGCGTATGTTTCTGTGTCTCTATATGCATATACTTTGTAATGTTAATGAATGGTAATTAGTCCTTATGATTTTCCACCTTTTTGAAAAGGAATTTTGGTCTTGTGAATATAGTCACCTTTGTGATACTTAGGTACTATGTCTGGAATGACAATGGGAATTGGATATTTCTGATATTGCTTTTAAATTTTTGTTTAATTGGTCAAGTTGAGAGTTTAGGGTATGGATTACTGTTTTGTTTATGATTGTGGACCTCAAAATCTTCTAATGGAAAAGTTTGCCTTTTGAAAAATATGAGGTTTTGTTTGGTTTTGAAAACATTTTTCGTTTTTGTTTTCTATTTTTAATTTTTGAAAGTGATTTTTTTTTTATTTTTTGATATCTAAAAAGTGCATTTGGTAAGTGAGAACAAAAATTATTTTCTATTTTCAATTTTAATTATAAATGGTCAGCGTAAAACTTCGTCAGATCCCTTAAAACATGAATCTACTAAATCAAACTTAGCCAACCCCATGTAGTTGGGAAAAGGCTTAGATGAGTTGAATAGAATTTTAATTATCAATGACTTCCTTTAAAAGGATAGGTGACAAGAGTTCAAAGGAAATACCTTCACTCTCATATTTTCAAGTCAAGTCCTCTTGCTTTTGTTTCTATTTTCCTCTTGTTTTGATGAAAAATACTGAAATCTTTAAACTATTTTTGGTTTTTTTGGTATTTTGGAATTATGTTTTCCAAAAAAAACTGTCTTTATTTTCAATCATCAGACACGTTTTCATATACGTTTCTATTTTCCATGAAATGAAAAGGGAAAGCAGGATTGTTTTTAAAAACCAAATGCATTTTGTTTCCAATTTGATTCTTCAAGAAAAAAGATTGCTTTTGTTCAGTGGTCTGATACTTGGTTCCTAGAGTGATCAAGGACTTTGACTTTTGTTATCGACTTGTCATTTTTTGTCATTTTTTGATTTGGTAAATAAGTTAATTGTGTGATGGATAGGGATAAAATCTTTGGGCTTGTTCTGCTATTTGTTTAATGTAGAGACCTACTATATTTTGAGGGATACCTGGGCTGTATTGGTTATGCACTTTTGCTAGCTGTTTTTATTGTTGGTCTTTTGTTTCTTTAAACATATAAAATGGAATCAAGATTTTAATTTGATGGGTAGGGAGAAATTTTGGATTTCCAGTTGCTCTCTTCTTGATAGGCATGGCTTTGTATTCTTGTTGAAGAATTATTGGTTAATATACATAATTTCACAATTTTTGTTTTCACCAAATTTCTGCATTTTATGCAATAGTTTGTCCTGCATAAACCTGTTGTTCAATGCGAAGCTCAATATGCTATTCAGTGATTAACCCAGAAAAAACAAATGTTGTTTAGTGTGTTTCTCTGTTCCCCATAATGTATTCTTCTTTAATTTTATTTCCTATAAAGTTGTTAGCTCTGCTACTTTCATCTTGTTTTTGCCAATTTCAAAGTAAAAGAATAGGTACTGTACCACCTTTTGTTTTTCTCTATTAAATGGGAGGAGCCAACCTTCTATTTTAGATTTTTATTGCCACAAGGGGAAATGGACGCGAGGAAAAAAAAATACGAAGGCAGGAAATAGGAATGATCCTAAAAATGGTCCCTATATGGAAAACGGAAAACGATAACATAATATATTCACATTTGCATGCACATACGCATGTGGAGGAGGGGTAGAGTTATGTCATTCATTAAGTTTTGTTTTGAAATTTGTTATATAATTTCGCTTCAATCTGTCATTCACTGTTTATGTTGAAAAGTGTTCATACTTACGTAAATTATATTGGGTGAAATGAAGTGTTATAGTCTTATGTTGTTCAAGTTTTTTTTTGTTGAAAAGCATTCTTTTCTTCATGTTCTGTTCTTACACGATAGCAAAATTGCTTT
Source organism: Calamus simplicifolius (assembly GCA_900491605.1). Taxonomy (NCBI): domain Eukaryota; kingdom Viridiplantae; phylum Streptophyta; class Magnoliopsida; order Arecales; family Arecaceae; genus Calamus; species Calamus simplicifolius. Next base: position 860,262 of record UESW01004322.1, on the reverse strand, counting down.
TATAGAAGAATCAAGTGTCTGATCAATTTCTTATAAAAAAATTCCTTGTAAAGATTAGTGATTTTCTCTTTGCTAGACTCATTCTTTACCAATTCTTATTCTCTGTTTTTTATGCGGAAAAGGTAATGCAAAAAATGGAGGCATCTGATTGCAACGTGCGGGAGTTGAGACTTCGCAAGAAAGGAAAGACTCAAGATGAAGCTGATGAAATCGGCAAATTACCTGATGAAATCATTTATCACATATTCTCGTTTCTTTGCACAGTTGATGTCGTGCAGACAAGCATTCTCATAAAGAGATGGAGAAACCTGTGGACTTCGGTCCCTACCCTTGATTTTGATGATGATCGATTTCCGATGGCTGATGGAGAAAATAAATTTGCTTGCTTTGTCAACAAAGTGATGAATTGCTATACTGCGCAGCATATACAGAGTTATCATCTATCAGTTAAACAACCACATAATTCAAAGTTTGTTGACACTTGGGTCAATTTTGCAGTTGAACATAATGTTGAAGAACTACATCTTGAGCTGCCTCATGGAAGTCCCTTTGAGATGCCTTTTTGCAGATCAGTAAGGGTGCTGGATTTACATGGAGGTCTTGGACTTCCTGCATCTGGGTGTTTTAGCTCACTTGAGATCTTGTCTCTGACAGGAGTTGAGTTGAACAATGATGATGGAATCCTCAACATTTCTTCTCAACAGTATCCTCTCCTGAGGGACTGCAGCCTTATAAGTTGCATGGGGTTGATTTCTCTTAATATTAACTGCTCGCTTCTTGAACTTCTTGATATTCAATATTGCTTTGACTTGGATCAACTCCGTGTCTTTGCTGGGAACCTTCTTTTCATGAACGTGCTGAGTTCCTTTGCTTATGGTGATAAGCAAAGTTTGCTTGAGTTAGCAGCTCCACGTCTTCAAATTTTGGAATGGGTGGATTACATTATGGACGATTTTTCTATAGGAAACTTCACGTGCTTGGAATCCGCACATCTATCTCTCGTGTTTCATTATCATCCAGAGAGGAAAGAATCATATGTGAAAAATGCAAGAAAGTTTCTCCATCATCTTGCATGTGCTGAAACTTTACATGTGGAAATGCCTTGCTTTTGGGTATGTTTCCTTTCTAACAGCGTGCTCTTCTTTCTTCATTTATAATAACAATGATTGATCCACTTGTTGCATTCCTTGGATAGCATTACTGCTTGTTAAACATGAGTCTTTGAGACAATTTGATTGTTATTCATTTTTTTTTTTTCATGCGCTCTTTTGTGCGCAGTCACATGTTTTTTTACCTTCTTTAGGTGATTTATGACTGTTGTCATTTTGGTTCTAACGGAGAATATTTAATTGCTTAAATGGAGTCATTGAGTTTTTTTAGTAAGAACCTAGCATTCCATGTGTTTATTTCAAATATTAAATGCCAACAAGCAGTGAAAATGTAATTTGAAAATTTATTTTGCAATTCATCTAAACAAAAATTGTGCTGTAAGATAACTTCAATGAGTAGGCTAGGATTTCAGAATATTATGTAGTTGGGAGGTTTTTCGTAGTTCTAATTTCTTCTGTGCAATTGTTGGTAATTTTGGTAAGCTAATTTCTCAATGGGCGGACATATCACCTCTGCAATGGTTGGTTTGAATGAAGTTTTGATCGGAGTACTTTGGCTATGGTTTGTAGCCTAAGGGACCTACTTGGTTGTGCATAAATGATTACAAACCAGGTTATTTGTATTCTTCTATTTTTCCCCTATGATGCCCCTCCCAATAGTCCCACATCGGAAAATTGGGAGTTGGTTGAGTGGTTTATAACCAGTTAAAGAAAATGGACAAGCACCAATTGGATCCCTTTTGGGCTGTGGTGGCTCAAGTTGGTGTGGACCTTGTCCGTCTTGCTTTCTTGTAACGAATGGACCCGTAAGCCCAGGTTGTTGCAATATGGTATCAAAGCCATGCACCAGCCGGAAGTGCAGGATCTAAGTACCACACAAGGCAAAGTGCTACATCCATGGGGGATGGGAGTCACCTCTTGGACCTGTGGGGGGCATCTGTAGATCCCTGCCTGCCTGGTGGTTGTGATCAATTATCCCTGGCGACGAGGACGTCGCCTCTGTAAGGGGGGTAGATTGTGATGCCTCTTCCAATAGTCCCACATCGAGAAATTAGGAGTTAGTTGAGTGGTTTATAACCAGTTAAGGAAGATGGACAAGCACCAATTGGATCCCTTTTGGGCTGTGATGGCCCAAGTTGGTATGGACCTTGTCCGTCTTGCTTTCTTGTAACAAAATGGGCCCGTGGGCCCGGGTCGTTACATCCTCTAATCATCAAACCCCCTCCCCACCCTAGTGGTCTCATAGGTGCACCAGGAGAAGTGCTTGTGCACACACATGATGCGTGAAAACTCTTCTATCTAGTTAGGTTATATTTGTATTATTCTTTTTTTTTTTTTCCTAGGATTTCATATTGTTGTCATCGCCAAGCACCTCCCCCACTTTTCCTCTTTAAAGAGGGGAAAAAATCATCAAGCACTAATTTTAGGGTATGTTTGCTTGCAACCAAAAAAAATCATGGAAATGGAAAAATAAGTCTTTTCTATTGAAAAGGGAAAAAACTTGCGGAGATCTAAATATAAGCTTTCCCAATTTGTTAATTTTTTAATTGAAACAAACAAATGGAAAACTGTATATCTACTATACAATGTATTGGTCTTGAGATCTAGCAATATTTCTCTTAGATTCTATCTATCATCTTTTGTTCTCAAAAGTACCCTTTTACTTTTACTGAAACAGCCTTGGTTGCATACATGAGGAAACAAAATTTAAACTCTAATTTTAGGGAAATAAAAAAAAATCTTACCCCTCATAGCAATAAGAAAATCAGAAATAAAAAAAATTAGTTTCAAACCAAATAAAAAAGTAATTTTTTTGCATATTGGTTCTTGAAATCTTCAGTATTTGTTTATTAATCCCCATTTATTTTATATCTATGTAAACATTTTGTAAAATTCCTTATTTATACAAATGAGTTCCACTATTTTCATCAACCAAGTCCTTGTTAAGGTTAGCCAAGGTTGAGACAAAATGCCCTTGGCCTAATGGTGAATGAGGTTTAGGACAGCCTATACTTGCTCACTTTGTCTTCTTCTTGCTTGTAACTTGGCCCTTAGGCAAGGTATATCATATCGAAAACCGATATCATTTTAATATTGAACTAGTATAGTGTGGTATGGGGTGTAGTATACTGAATCATTAATGTACTGGTCAGACGGACTAGAGGTCCTAACCCATGATTTGTCCTGAATAAGGTTGAATTGGCAGTTTGGTTCAGCATGTTGACACAAGATCGATTTAAGATCGGTTCAATCAGTTTACCCTTCGTATTGAACTAATTGGCCAAACCATCCCGGTTTCGTTGGCCTGTTGGTTTTGAGCTGGTTCGGTTTAGTTTGCATTTTAAAGTGCTTGATTTGGGACGGTTCGGCATATAATGCCCCTAAGGGACCAATGGTGGAGAGGCATGAGTTATAAGGTTAATTTAGTGAGGGCAAGGGACAAAAATGTCTATAAGTTATGAAATTAGCATTGTTTAGAAGAACATAAGCTGAATGTCTTGTTATTCATCTAGTTAACTTATAGGAGTGTACAACTGTACAAGCAACGAGTTGCTAGATTTTATGATTAAAATATAAATACTAAAAAAACACAAGGATTAGTATGTAAATGCAGAAGATTTCAGGGTCTAATCCATAAAAAATCCATAAGAAAGAATTAGAAAAATTGATTACAAACATATCAGGAAAGAACCATGCAAGAAAAAGAATTATGGCAGAAAATGAATAAGGAAAAATCGTAATCAAATATTTTCTTTTTGGTGAGATTGTAGCAAAAACATTCTTTTCTTTGTTATTCTCTCAACATCATTTTGCAAGAATAAGTAACTTAAAATAATTTGAATCATGTTGCAGATAGAGAAAATAGCATGAATAAAAATTATGATTGTAAACAAATTAGAAAAATAAAATACCATCTATTGATGGATGAGAAATATCTAATTTCGATACTTGTTAGAGTAGGTAAGTAAAGAAAAAAATACATAAAAGTCTATAAAGAAATTTTAAAATCTAATTATTATAATATTTTATAATTTGTATATACGATAATATAAAATTTTATACTATTCTTTCTGAAATGTGTGTTGCATGTGCTCAAGTTTTATTTTTTATAAAATATTATGTTGCATTTGGCTTTGGAAAACATTTTCTTATTTTTTGATCTCTAGAAAATGCATTTGGTAAGTTAAGAGCAAAAATTTCTTTCTATTTTCTTTTTTTTTTCAATAAACGATGCCTCTTAAGAGGATAGGTGAAAAAAATTTAAGGTGACATTATTCATACCTATGTTTTCAAGTTCTCTGGCCTTTATTTCTCTATTTTCTACTTTGTTTTGATAGAAAATGGTGAAAACATTTTTAAACTATTTTTGGTTTTTTGCTGTTTTGAAGTTTTGTTTTCCAATGAAAAATGTTTTCATTTTCAATCAGCAAATGCCCATTCACAAGTGTTTTTTGTTATTTGCGAAAGTAAAAATGAAAAATAGGACTGGTCTTAAAAACCATATTCGCAGTAAGTTTTTCTTGCAACCAAATGCTATTAAAGCTTCTCTACACTTAAATCACAGAGTGTTCTTGTTCCTTGAGTGCATGTACTATTCGAAAAGAAAATAGTGGAACAGGAGTTCAAATTCTTGCTCTTGTGATGGAATTCATGGGTAATAGATTTGATTGACAAATTGGCCAAACGGATTGCCAGTTATAATGATGATTCTTGAGCTGCTTGAGCTTTGTTTAATCGATTCTCTCCCTCCATCTATGGTGGAACTTCTAAAACTGTTTCTAGATTTGCTTTGGTCTTTTGGGTAATGTCACAGTGCAGGTTCTTCCGTAAAATTACCTTCAGTAGTCTTTGAAAATTTCTTCTGAGAAATTTCCACATTATTTTCCCTGTATTGTCTTCTTCTATGCTTATCATTTGGACTGTCATGTGATGCCTGCTGTCATTCATTGTGGAACCTTGCTGATTTATGGGTCATCAACTCAGCTTTGTTTCTGCACGATATTTATTAATTTGAGATGAACTAGTGTAATATACTTCCTTTTATATGCTACAGGATCTACCTGCAAACAAGGACTTGCTGGAAGGTTTATCGACTCGAATGTGTAATTTAAATCACTTAACATTGTTTGTTTGTCTTGATGATGGTGTATTTCGAGGAATCTTAAGCTTACTCGAGAGCTGCCCAAATCTGGAGATTCTTCATGTCCGCACCATCAAAGAACACCTTCAAAAGGTTGTTTTACATTAGTTTTATTATCGATTTGTGCATGGGTTGTTATTAGTAATCATGTATATAGTAATGCATATAAGTCAAGGTTTTAAATCTCATAGGATGAGATCATTTTAGTCTATACACTGTCGTCCTGCCTCATTCTAACATTTGGGACAGAGTATGTCAGTTGCGATGCTGGGACCATGGCAGTATCAGAATCATCCTGATATTTGGAACAGCTACCCATCCTAGCATTCCAATCAGAATCTGAAACCCTGTTTTAAGTTATGCTTCTTTATTACCATTCATACATTTGATTATTTGATGTATTTTCTTTTGTGGGCGTAACTTGTACAACTCACCAATGACTAGCTTTTTCACCCTTTAGGCCCTCTATGATCTCTTCCCCAATACATCTCATTTCGCCCTGGGGGAGACCTCGGATTATCAGAAGACAACCTTGGATCATCTATTGGAAGTGAGGATATCTGGATTTAGAGGAGAAGGGCATGAGATTGAATTTGTGCAATTCGTGCTGGGATGTGCACCTACCTTGGAGAAAATGGTTGTTTCGTTTACAGTCCAGGCTTCTGCTGATATGAATGTGAAGATTAAGTTGACTGAGAAACTGATGGCATTTAAGAAAGCTTCTCCGGACGTCATCTTTTTATGCGACTGAGGTAGAAGGGCTCCCATGGATTTGATGATGTTTATGGTCTTACAGTGCTATCCGAACACTTGGAAAATTTTCAGTAATAAGGTGCCTAAAATTGTCTGTAATAAATAATGTGGGGTCATGCCATTGCTCAGTTTAACTGAAGTAAATCATATTTTGTTGGCTTTGTTAGCTGTTATTTGTGATGTTTCCACTGTGATATGACCGGATTAGTGGGGCTGTCAGAGTTGGTATAATTTCACTTGGTGACAAGGGGTGGGTCAGGTTTGGCCATGTTGGAGTCCAAAAATATTAGAAAAGGTTTTTGTGGCGATGCAGGTTGTATGTACTGCGTGTGCATGCGATCATGCATGATGAAGAATAATTTTATCTTTTGCATACCCATGTTATCGCACGCACGTGCAGTCAATCAGCGCGTGATGTGCGCTCTCTGCACCGTGCATGGTGTAAGAGAACTTTTTTAAAATATTAAAAAAATACTTTAGTCTGGTAAGACGATTAAATTTGGACTTAGAAAAATACGATAGAGTGCTTAGAAATAATATGATGAATTTTAAAGGAAAAAATGAGTTACTAAAATACATATGATAGAGCAATAATTATTGTTAAAATAATAATAGAAGAAACTATTAATTTTTTAATTATCGTAGGTTTACATCAAGGATTGCATTAAGTTTGTATCTTTTTGTATTAGTTATGAATGAATTAATCAAACATATTCAAATGATATCTCATAGTGTATGTTATTTGCAGACGATATAGTGTTGACTGATAAAACTGAACTCGTGTAAATGTTAAGTCAGAGATATAGAGAGGTTTTAGAATCTAAAGGTTTTAAGATTAGTAGAACTAAAACTGAATACATAAAATGTAATTTTAGTGAAAGTAGAAAATAAATGAAGAAACAGTGAAGATTGCAAGCTAAGAGATACGAATGAGTAAAAAATTTAGTATTTGGGGTCCATTATCCAGCAAGAAGATCAAGAAAGTGAGATGGTGAAGATGTGAATTATAGAATTAAAGCAGGTGGAGGAGTGCTTCGGAAGTATTGTATAATTGACGCATCTTATTAAAATCGAAAGAAAAATTTTATAAAATCGCTATTAGGCCGCTATACTATATGAATATAGTGTTGGGTAATATTGAAACAATATGTGAATAAATTAAGTGTAACAGAAACGCATGTTCAGATGGATATATAAAACTTAAAAGATAAAATTAGAAATAAACATAAGAGAAATGATATGAGTAGACTCAATTAAAGATAAAATGAGAGAAAATTGATTATGATAGTTTGGATATATACAACGAAAACCTTTAGATGCGAAAAAAATGATCTTTTAATAAGAGGTAGAGATAGACCTAAATAACATAAACATAAATAATTAAAAAAATATAAATATTTATAATTTGAATATCAACTTAGTTCTGAATAGAGTAGAATGGAGTAAGAAAATTTATATAGCCGGTTCCTTATAGTTGGAAAAAGGCTTGGATGAGTTAAAGTTAAGTTGAGTTGGAGGCCCAAGCTTGGATCTCATTCTCTTGCCATATATTTGAGACATCCGATAGGAAGGAAGATCCCACGTTCCAATATGGCATGATTTGTGCCCTCTCATCGTTGTAAACAATCTCAATCATGCCATCAATTAGAAACTTGAGTATAGATTGAGTAGATGGTAAAAAAAGTAAAAATAAAAACCTCTAATTTCTTCCTCTTGTTTGACTATGATTTCTTTTTTTCAAATTAAAGTGAGAAACTTTAGTTTCCGCTTTGAATTTTTGAGTTTCTAGCAAAAGGATTATAACGAAACGAAAAGATAAGGGTTGAGCTTGCGGTGACAAATGGATTTTTCTGAACTTTTCCATCTTTGATCCTCTTCAACTCACAACCTACCCCGTTCCCCATGCTCTCACTTTTCTTCTTTTTTCTTTAAAAAAAAATGCCTCAATAGCTTTTTTTTTCTTTTTCTTTTTAATATGAATATTTAATTATAAATTAATCATGAATGCATTTTTTTTATTAATTATAGAAGTTTTTTTTATTATTATTATTTTTCACTTTGGATTATATATTTTGCGTCGGATCGTGAGTTGTTTCGTGGTGCAGAAAAAAAAAAAATAATAATGACGGCATTAGCACCGAAATGGAGTATAATATAGCAACATTTGATTGGATAGCAATGCTAAGATCAAAGCTTGATCTACTCAGACATATCATGCTAATTTAAATTTCTAATCATTTTTTGTACCTGACTTTTAGATCGGCTTAACAGTTTAGCTAATACAATGTTAACGTATCAAGTCAGTCTTACCATATCATCAACATTATTTATTATTTAATTTATTCTTCAAAGGAGAAAAAGAGTCAGTTTTTTATGACGGGAAAAATTGATTCAAGTATGTTCGTTGTCTCTCTTCAAATTTCTGTGACATGTATAGCTTAGATAACTCATAACCCACAACAATCCACTTGGATATAGCATAGATACATCTTATCTATAATAGTTCAGACACAAAAACAAGCTTAGAAAAAAGTAATAAATCAATTTATAGACTTTCAATGTGCTTGGCGTTATGTAAATTAATTAAAATTGATTGAATAACTAATATATACAATTTTTATATATTTTTAATAGTGTAATTTATTAGCTATTCAGCTAATTTTAACTCATAACTTTAACTTTTGCATGCAATGGAACCACAGGAATAGAGTATTTTTTAAACATAAGAGAATAAGGATGCATTTAGTTTCTAAGAATATCTTTATTTTTATTTTCATGAAAAATAAAAATGCTTGTAAAATGTATTTAGTGAATACAAATAATAATAATATTTTTTTTAAAAATGCAATTATAAATAATAAAAACTAAAAAAAATTGTTTATAGATGTCTTCATTGTTTATCATCACAAGAAAAAAAAACCTAATTTGTATCATTTTTATTTTTATTTTTTATTTTTTTAAAATAAATCATGAAATGTATCGTAAGAAATATGTGTTTGGTTATATTATTTTTATTTTTTATTTTTAAAAATATGTTTTGGAGTATAAACATTTTAAAAGTAATAAATATATTATTAATATATAATTACAAATATTAATATTTTTATATAATATTAATTATTATAATATTAACATAAAAAAATATTATCATTATTTTTATTATATAACATATAATACATTATAATAATATAACATATAACATATTATATTATGATATTTTGAAAGATATTATTTATAATGAAAATAAAGATAGAGAATAATTTTTGTTTTATTTATCAAACATATTTTTTAAAGATTAAAAAATAGACAAATAAAATTATTTTTTAAAAAATAAAAATAGAAAAATGATCTCAGACGCAGCCCAGCAACTAGGGGTGCAACTCGGGCTCATAAAACTCGGGTTTCCCTCAATCCTAACCCTAACCCTAACCTTATTTGTAAAATGTCAACCCTAACCCTATTTGTAAAACCTTAACCCTAACCCTATTTTTAAAAATCGGGTTCGGGTTGAGTTTCGGATTAGAATTCGGGTTGATGAAAAAAAAAATGACATATAAAACAAACAAGCTTAACATTGTACAAATAAGCTAAAGTTTAAAACAAATAAGCTTCATATTGTAACAAACAAGCTGAAGTTTGAAACAAACAAGCTTCACATTTCAAATTGCACGTCTGAAAATATACATCTTTTACAAAAGACTAAACAAAAAAAGTACATTCTTAAACCAAAACATATCCAAAGTAATCCAGATATTGCATAACATTTTAATAGCCATCATATGCATTGATGAAGTCACCTTTATCATTCGAAAGCAAAAATATTGAAACGATATAAAGAGCCAGCTAAAAACATATAAGTTTGGTATGAGAAATCTTTTCCAAGTAGTGAGACTGCATTCGCCATCCAAAGCTCTCTGATTTTTTACTCATCACCCTCTTTCCCGATGTTTTAGTTTTATGCTCATCACCTCTTTTTAGATGCTTTCATAAAATTTTAGCAAACTTCGTATTAGAAGTTACAAATATCTCAAGGAAGATAATTAAAAAAATAAAGATATTAGTTTGGCCCACCAATATTACAGATAAAATGCATTGGTTAAAGGTATATTGCTCATTTTAAAAGGTAATGAAGATTCTGATGAAATGTTCATACCAAGAATCATTACTTTCACATACCATTGTCAGCTCTACATCTTTAAACCTAATAAATAAGGCTAAATCATCACTTTTACAATACCAGTGGACTTGCCGCTTGCGGCTTTGCGGGTTCGAATTTTCTTGGGTTCGGATTGACTGCAACCCGAATTCGACCCAAGTTGCAAATCGATTCGAGTTCAATTGGGATCCTTTGGGTTTGGGTTAAGCAAACTAAAGTTTGAGTACTGCTGCAAATCGAGTTTGATGAATTAGGTTGAATTGAACCGGCCTAAGTTATACCTTTACCAGCGAATCAAAATGTATTTTGAGAAAAAGTTTGAAAGAAAAAATCTTACTACAATGTTGTTTGGTACAGTAACGTGCATCAAACGTATGATCATGCGTTAGTATCATTGCGCGTGCGGTACGTGATGGCACAAGTGGGCGGTATAGCAAATCTTTTCCGAGTCCGAAAACCAAAGATTTACTTTCCCGATCAAATATTAATATTAACTTGTACTACAAGATACGATGCTCCCTTCGGTTCAAGCTCCAAGTACCCACGTCTTCACCCGAATCCGGCGCGGGCCGGAACTCCCAAAGCGTACGTCGCAAACCGCTTCGTCTCCTCTGCAAACTAGTCAACGGCGATTGAAACAGTCCTCATTTGCCTCGCTCTCGCAACACCTGACACATTGACAGACGACAAGAGAAGGTGAATAATTCCTTCAAATTCCTTTTTTTTTTTTTTTTCGGCCCGTTATGTTTACGATCCCTGGAGAGGAAAAAGTCACTTTTTGTTTTGATTCTGAGATCCTTGCCCGAGACAATGATTGCTAGGATTTTGAGGAGAGTTTTAGGGTTTTGTAATGATGGGTGGCAATGAGACTTCGTTCTTGAGCCATTTTTCTAGCGATGGACACGTTTCGTACACCATGCTATTCTGTTTTATCATTTCATGTTTTATCTCGTTAAAAAAAATCTTTTTTTTTTTCGATTTGATTTTTTCAAGTGGAAGTACAATTTGAAATTAACAGGGAACTTTGGGACCTCTTTTTGAAGCCATGTGCTTTCAGGCCTTTGCTTTAACGAGATGTCTTTAGGATATTTTGTAGCGATCGGTGTTGATGAGATTGTGGCTTTGGATTACCATGGGTATTTGTGTTTAAAAAACAAATGCTTTTGTTTTCTGTTGCTGATTTGATCTTTGAAACAAAACCATCCTTTTCTTTCACTTTGAAAGTGAAATGTAGGTTCTGATATTATCATGGATTTTTGATTGCTGTTCATGAATTTGAGTTCCGGGATTTCTGTTTTCAGGAGAGATTCATGGTTTTGCATAACGGTGGGCAGGGAATAATTTTAGATTTTGGTATGCTACAAGCTCGAATCACGCACCAAAGTAAAAGCAACAAATTTCTTAGCATATTTGATCCATGATGACTGATAAAGAATGTTATATTTGGGCTCTTAGGACCAAGATTTTTTTTTTTAAGAAAGAATTGGACAGTGAGTTTGAGTTTGATTTTTTTTTTTTAAACATCTTTTATCTTTTATCTTTTTTAAATGATCTGATCCTTGAAATGGAGCCATTTGGTGTGATGCCCATGCTAATGGCTGTTGTTGAATGGTGATTATGGGTTTATGTTTTCAAAGATGATACTTGTTTATATGCCATAATCAGGAATAAGATTTTTAGGTTCACATTGCAGCTCTTTCTCTAGAGGATGCTGGCTGTGTATCTCTTTGGTTTTCCCCCCTTTTCTTTTTGATCAAGAACAAAACAACAACAACAATAAAGCCTTAATTTCAAACTAGTTGAAGTCGGGTATATGAATCTTTTTTCTCTATTTAGTTTTATTTTGAGTTATATATATATTTTTTTTAAAAATGCAATGATTCTAAACTTTTTTTTATAATTTCTTCCCATATGATTTTTAAACTACCTTGACCTCTTTTTCTTCTATATATATATAAAGTAATTGTTTCACATAATTGCATCTCTATATTTATGTTACACATGTTCAAACTATATAAATCATAATTTTTTTAATTTATCCTCTATTGGAGTTACCTTTATCTTTTTATAAATGATTTTATTTCTTATGCTATCTTTTCTTGTATTACTATATATCCATCTTAACATTTTTATTTTTGCCAAATTCATTATATACGTTTATTTTTCTAACTACCAAATATTCCATGCTATAAAGCATATGTAGCTTTGTGGTCATGCTATAAAACTCTCTTCAACTTGGCAGGATCACATAATATTTCAGTTGTACTTCTTTATTTTGCTTTTTTTTTTCTTTTTGATCCTTGCAATAAATTCACTTTTTGTCTGATTCTTAGATATTAGTCAATTTAGGTTTTGGAATGGTCACGGTCTTTTACAAGAGTTCTTGACTGGGTATAGTGGCTTTGGTTTTGAAAGAAGGTATTAATTTTAGATGTGACAAATAAGGATAAAACTTCTGGGTATATATCTGTGTCTCTATATGCATGTAATTTGTAATGTTGATGAACAGCAATTAGCCTTTATCATTTTCACTTTTTTTAAAAGGAATATTGGTCTTTTGAATATAGTCACCTTTTTGATACTTAGGTACTATGTTTGGAATGACCATGGGATTTGGATAGCTATTTTATGATATTGCTTTTAAATTTTTGCTTAATTTGTGAAGTTGAGAGTTTGGGGCACGGATTATTGTTTTTTTAGGATTGTGGACCTCAAAATCTTCTATGGAACAGCTTGCCTTTTGAAAAATGTGAGGTTGTGCTTGGTTTTGAAAACATTTTTCTTTTTTAATCTGTTTTTTTATTTTTGAAAAAGAATTTTATTTTGTATTTTTTTATCTCTAAAAAAGGTGTTTGGTAAGTGAGAACAAAGATCATTTTCTATTTTTAATTTTAATTATAAATGACATCCTTTAAAAGGATAGGTGAAAAGAGTTAAAGGAAATACCTTCACTCTTATATTTTCAAGTCAAGTCCTCTTGCTTTTGTTTTCTATTCTCCTCTTGCTTTGATGGAAAATAGTAAAAATATCTTTAAGCTATTTTTAGTTTTTTGGTATTTTGGAATTTTGTTTTCCTAAAAATTGTCTTTATTTTCAATCATTAAATGTGTTTTCACAATTATTTTCTGTTTTTATGAAAATGAAAAGGAAAAACAAGATTGTTTTTAAAAAACAAACACATCCTTAGTTTTTCAATTTGATTCTTGAAGAAAAAAAGCCTGCTCTTGTTCAGTGATAAGATACTATGGTTCCTAGAGTGATCAATGGCTTTGACTTTTGTTTTTGACTTGTCATTTTTTTCTTTTTTTTATTTAGCAAATAAGGTTTTTCTGTGATGGATAGGGACAAAATCTTTGGGCTTGGTTTGCTATTTTGTTTAATTTAAAGACCTACCATATTTTGGGTGATACCTGGGTTGTGTATTGCTTTGCACTTTTGCTAGCTGTTTGTATTGCTGGTCTTTTGTATCTTTAAACATATAAAAAGGAATCAAGATTTTAATTTGAGGGGCAGGGAGGAATTTTGGACTTCCAGTTGCTCTCTCTTGCTTTGCACTCTGCTAGCTGTTTGTATTGTTGGTCTTTTGTATTTTTAAACATATAAAAAGGAATCAAGATTTTAATTTGAGGGGCAGGGGGGGGAATTTTGGACTTCCAGTTGCTCTCTCTTTCTTGATAGGCATGGTTTGTATTCTTGATGAGGAATTATTGGTTAATATATATAATTTTACAATTTTGTTTTCAGCTTATTTCTGCATTTTATACAATAGTTTATCTTGCATTACCAGGAAAAAATAGAATGTTTAGTGCATTTCTTTGTTCCCCATCATGTATTCTTCTTTAATTTTATTTCTTATAAAGTTTTTAGCTATGTTACTTTCATGTTTTTGTCAATTTCTGTCACACTCCAGACCCAATGTAGAATCCAGGGGTGGCAACCCGCTGCATGCCTGGCATGCAAGGCGTCCTGTAACAATCCAATTTATTCAAGGAAGGATAATACCACTATGTCATTCAAAGTTAAATATTTTAGTACAAGCCATAATTATGAGTTTTGGGCTATATGCCCATTATACATAAATCAATGAGGTTGCAACAAAATGTTGGATCTTAATTTCCTCTGATAGAAGCTCCAACTACCCCAAATCTCATTCTTCAGTCTTGTGGCTCTAAAAAATATTGTGAGATTTATATGAGCTCACACTCAATAAGTAAGCCTACTATCATATAATATAATCATTTCATTATTTCAAGATATTATCAAATCACATTTTCATGTATAAAGCTTCCAATTTCAAATACATTCATCATGTTATCAAAACATGCATGTCATCAGCTCAAATAATTTTTTGAAGCAATTGCTATATATAGCATTTCAAGAATATACAATTAATGCCGAAATATGCAATGTAAACAAACCCACTGTATTCATAGTATTATTTTCTTATGTGTCCCACAGCCCTACAACACTATCTGGTGTATCACTCTTTAATGTTCCCTAAGAGAAGGGTCCTGGTACCAGCGTTATGCTATATCATAATCAATCACAACACATCCTCTAAATGTGTGTGCGTTATGCCATATATCAATCACATCATATTCTTTAGATGTGTGTCTTCGACATATCTCCCCCTGTGAAGGTGAGTCCCGTATCTTTTGGCATTTCACATCATCATATGAGAACTGCGGCGATAGATATCATCATCATATTTGCATATAGCACATCATGCATCATCATGAGCATAAGCTCCTCATATCACATATACAGCGATTTGTACATTTATAGCATAAAATACATCAATAGTACCAGTATATTTTGTAAAGCCAAAATAAACACATCATTCAATTTTTGCACATTTATAATCCATTACTTTGCAAAATATTAGCAGTGACATATAATTATAACAGATACCCAATTGCATACTCATGGTACTATTTATTGAATTAAATAATAAAATTCTATTTTGCCTCATTTCATAAATATGCATATAGCTATAAATCCAATTATTTATATATTAAATAATTTATGAAATCATGATAATTAGCTTACTTACCTCAGTACGCTAATCCCAAACTGTAAATCAGCTATGTGGACATCTGGTTACCTACAGCATTAATTTCCATAATTAAATCTTTAAAATTGAAATAATAAAGCATCCCCTAAGGTTTACCCAGTCTAATCCAAGGCCCAACTTTGGACTCGAATATCTCAATATATAAGCCCGAATGGGGAAATAAAAATACCCTAAGAAACTAGAATCGACGCCGAGTCGGGCCATATTTTTATTTCTCCATTCCTGACCAAATATAGGGCACAAAATGCAGCCCAAAAATAGTTCGGAGTCGGTCCAATAGGGCCCAACGTGGGATGGCCCAGCTGGCCCACGTCTTCTTCCCCACGCGCCTTCCCTGTTTCACCCAAAACAGGGGGGAGCTGTGCTGGCGGCCTCCTGGGCAGCCCGGCCGCTAGCGACCGGGCCAAAGCCGGCCGCCGTTGCGGCCGCCTCCCTTTCCCTCTCTTTCTCCCTCTATTTCTCTTTTTCTCTCCCTCACTGTCCGCGGCACACGGCTTGTGCCGATGGCACAGCCGGCCATCTCGGCTGGCCGGATCCTCACCGAACGGTCGCCCGCCGCTGGTGAGGGCCACTGGCCACCGCCCAGGCCTGGCGAGGCATCGGACACTCCGTCGGGCCCGAACCAAGACGTGAACCCCTCTCTGTCTCTCTCTGTTTCTCTCTTATTCTCTCTCTCTCTTACCTTAATCGGCAAGGATGATCGTGGAGGAGGGGTGCTCCCCCATCCTTATATCATGCCAAGGGGAGGGTTAGCCCCTCCCCTGTGCTCGTGTGAAGGGAGTGCGTCAGCGCCCCCTTTCTTTGACTGGCTGCGGCGCCCCTTCCGCCGCGGCCGTCAACAATGGCAAGGAAAGGGGCGGCGCCTCCCTTCCTCCGTCAACAAAGGTGGATCCTCACATGGTGATGATCCGTAGATGGAACAGGGGCTCACATTCTCCTCCTTATAAAAATTTTGGCCTCGAAATTGGTGTACTTCAAATAACATTTAGAATCCAAAGCTTTATCATATGATTAATCTTCTTTCCATTTACATATGCTATGTTACAAACAATTGAGGATATTTCTCTTTAATTTCCTCCTCAAGCTCCCAAGTAGCTTCCCTCTCAGAATGGTTACTCCACTGAGCTTTGACATAAGGAATGCTACGCCGTCTTAAAACCTGATCCTTGCGGTCCACAATACGCATAGAATGCTCCTCATATGTTAGATCCATCCTTAACTACATGGGCTCAAATTCTATCACATGGCTGGGTCAGAAATATACCTCCTCAACATGGATACATGAAATATATTGTGTACCCCAGAGAGTGCCGGAGGTAATGCCAGGCTATAAGCCACATTCCCTACTTTGCTCAGAATCTCAAATGGCCAATGTATCGTGGACTCAGTTTACCTCTAATTAAAATCTCATCACATTTTTGGTTGGTGATATCTTCAAGAAGACATGATCTCCAACCTGAAATTCTAGCTCCTTTCTTCTTACATCAGCATAGCTCTTCTGTCGGCTTTGAGCTGTGCGGAGTCATCCCTTGATCAGTTGTACCTTCTCTACTGTCTGTTGAATCAGCTCAGGGCCCAATAATTTTCTCTCCCACATCATCCCAACATAAGGGAGATCTGCATTTTTTACCATACAAGGCCTCAAATGGAGCCATCTAGATGCTGGCTTGGTAGCTATTATTGTAAGTAAATTCCACTAAAGATAAGTGGTTGTCCCAAGCACCACTCAAGTCCATCACACAGGCTCGCAGCATATCCTCCAGGGTCTGTATGGTTCTCTCAGACTGCCCATCAGTCTGGGGATGGAAGGCTGTGCTGAAGTTCAATTTGGTCCCCAGAGCTCTGTTGGCCCAGATGATAACACAAGAGGGGGGGGTGAATTGAGTTCTTTAAAAAATTAGCCTTTTAAATTATTTAGCTTGAGATGAATGAAGGCAAATGCAAAGTAAATATAAATTGCAGTGAATAAAACAGAGAAAGAGATAGAGACAATGGAACACGGCAAACACAAAGAGTTTATAGTGGTTCGGTGTATCCAACACCTACGTCCACTCCCAAGATTCACTTGGGTCCATACTATAATCACCCTAGATTACAGTTGAGTTGTTTTACAAGCTCACAACTCGAACTTGTTTTTCCGGGCGCACAACGAACCCAGCTGGTTTTCAAAGGCTCACCAGCACAAAAACCTTAAACCCAAGCTTAACCAAGCTTGAACTGAGGTAAGACTACCTCCTCTAGTTCAATCCCTCAGATTGAGCTAGACACAAAGAATAGAAATATGTTTGTTTAGTTACAATGGCTCCTTAATGAGCAGATAAACAAATGTAAGAATAGAGTTTAGATAAGCCTGATTTGCAGTTGGTTGGCTTTGAGCTTTTCTTTTTTCTTCAACTCCTTGGAGGTGTAGAACCAGGCCTCAGCTTGGATTCTTCACGGAAGATGTGTTGGAGTTGATTTGGGCTTTTCCTCTTTTCTTTGAGCGTTGAAAATCTCTTGAGATACTCTTGAATAGCACTTGGATTTTCTTCAGAAGCTTCCTTGGATTTGAGCTTGAACACAGAAGGAACTTTCTTTGATTTCACACTCTTTCTTTCACTCTATTTTGAATCTCGGATTTTTTCAACTGATGCTCTGTTTTTCTGATTTTTCTCTTCTTTTTCTTTGAAATATATTTCTCTCTATTCGTCTCTATTTGATTTGAAAACACTTCTCTATTTATAGATTCTGCAAGAATATAGCCGTTAGAGACAAAGAAAAATAGCCGTTAATCAAAAAACTTACCGTTGGAGCTGAGTTGGCATCCGTAAAAATTTCGCCCAGATTTGCTAGAGTCGACTCATGCTTTTACCGAGTCGGCTCGAGCTCGTGATACTAAAAATAGAAATGTTTAGAAAGTCATGGGGTCGACTCACCAAAAGTAAAGTGTCGACTCCTGAAAGTCGGGGGTCGACTCATGAAAAGTTGGGGTCGACTCGCGAAGTGCTCAGAAAAACACTCTTCTGGTGTCTGAGCGGAGTCGACTCGCATAGTCATGGAGTCAGCTCGACAAAATCGGGGGTCGACTGTGAAATTACGTGGGTCGACTCGAGACAGATAGACATTTCTGTTCTCTGAGGGGAGTCGACTCTGAAACTCATGAGTCGGCTCCGGAACGTATCAAAAATCAGAAACTTTTCTGATTGACTTTAAAATCGTTCCAGATTCATTTTAATTCATTGTTTTGACTTGAATTCAATAAAATTGACATTAAGAATTAATTCAAGAAGTATTCCAAAAACTCATTGATCAATCTATGAATTATAAAATTTCTTTTTGAAAGCTTAAAGTATTGAACTTGAGGTTACTTTCAAAATGATTATTGTCAAACTTTAACATTCTCATTGATTGTTCAAAATAAATTTATTACTCATTTAAATAAACTCATACATCTTTTAATGTACTCAATGGCTTTTAGTAATCATCAAAATCAAAAGGATTGGGGCATATATTTTTCAATAATCTTCCAACAATCTCCCCTTTTTGATGATGACAAAAACATTGAGTTTATGCAAGATTGATTTGTGAATTTATTTTGATTTCATAAATAGGCTTAGGCTCCCCCTGAATGAGGTAGCTCCCCCTATAAAACTTAATCATTCAATTAATTATCTCATTGATTAATTTGATTTTCTCATATGCATATTCAATCATAAAACTATAAAAACTCTCCCCCTTTTTTGTTATCAACAAAAAGGTAGAGAAGCATAAATATTCATTCATTCATTGAAAGAAGGAAATACATTGAGTAATCAAAATTACCATTTCATTTCATCAAAGAGTTTAGAACATCAGAATGTCTAATACATTGATATCAAAATGTAAACATTACATTAATTTCAATACATAGAAAGGATTGAAAATCTAATACATTAGAAATGAGTTCTTACAATCCTAGTCAAATGATCTATTATATTCTTGATTCCATTTGATTGGATTTTTACATAATCTTTTAACCTTTCATCTACAAAAGTGCAAGCAGTCAAAATCTTATCTTGAAGCTCCGCATTGCATATAGAGTAGGTCTCGCCATCTCCACAAATATCTTTAAGTTCATCAAAAATGTTCTTGAGATCTCCACTTAAAGACATTGAGGATGTGCTGAGAGTAGACTCAATTTTTGTGATTCTATCATCCAAAGAATATAGAGTCTCTTTTAGATTCATAAACCTATTCTCAAACTCTGATTTAAGCTTGTCTGACTGATCATCAAATAGTGCTTTAAGTTGCTTTAATTTTAGATCTGAGAAGCCAGCAGAAGAGGATGAAGCTTGATCAAATAACTGAGCTGGAGTAGGAGCAGGTGCTGAAGTAGGAGGGCTCGGAGGTGCAGGTGAGGATTGTCTAACTGAAGGACCTGGAGCATCAACATCCGTAGCTCTCTCTTCTATTAATCCTTTCCTCTCCATATACCATTTTTCTTAATAAAACCCATCCGATGAATGGTGGCCAAGCTATAAAAGTCTTTATGTCTCAGATTCCTCATTGGCTCACTGTCAGATATAACAACTCCTTGACTCTGAAAGATCTTGGTGAGAATCATACCATAGGGCAGGCTAGACTTTCTTTTTCCTCCACAGTCTGCAATGTACCAAAGAATCATACTGGAAGGTTTATAGGTTTGCCTGTAACTATGGCATCCATCACAAAGATGTCTCTTTCAGATACATAATCAAATCTTCCTATCTTTGGAAAAAGTATCCTACTACAAATGTTATGAAGTAATCTCAGTTCTAATGAAAGTTGGTTGGCAAAAACCTCTTCAAAGCCGACAACATCCCGGTTTAATAATCTAGCAAGAGCGGGACTTCGGTCTTCAGAAGAAAAAGTGGCAGTACCAGATAAGGGTAGATCCAAAAGTCTCGACAGAAGCTCTACAGTCACTGAGATCCTATGTCCTCTCACTGTGCTTATGAGACCATGATCACCTCTAGACAAATTCTTATAGAACTCCTTAACCAGAGCGGGATAAGTGGGGCAATCCAGTGAACATATTTTCTCCCATCCCATCTCTATCAATTGTCTCCCTAATAAAAATCCTTCTGCTTCAAAGAGTTCAAAATCCACCTTTCTACCCGTTGTTATGATTCTATCTGCTAAACGATCTACCTGGGAAGTAGTAGCAGCAGGAGAAGCATTGGGGGTTGAAGATGATGAAGTGGAATCCGTGCTTGGAGAAGGCTCACGCACCGGACGCCTCACCGTCTTCCTTACGGCTCGCTTCCTCTTCACACCGCCCGCAGCAAGATTGGAACCACGTGTTTTGGGTGCCATAGGTTGAGTGGAAGGATTAATCATGATTTTGGAAGTTTGGAAGGTCTGGAGATATTATGGAGAGAGTATTTTGAGAGATTGGAAAATTTGAAGTGAACGGCGAGTCGACTCTGCCCTAGATAAATCAACCTGGGACCACTTCGAGTCGGCTCGCGCAAAGCCAGGGGTCGACTCCGGACAGTCACAGAAAACCATCCTGACTTGGAGTCGACTCGCGCCGAGAAGGGGTCGACCCGAGAGTTTCAGTCGAAACCAGGAGTCGACTCCGATACGCACCGAGTCGGCTCCGAGACCATTTCAGAGCAAAAAACATGAAATTTCTGAAATGTGTCCGGAATTTGATCATGAAAATTGATGAAATAATCATTGAATATGAATGGATCAATTAGATATGAATTCTAGATAAGATTTCCTTAAAGATCAAGGATCTGAAAGAATCTTAGATAAAATTTCCTTAGGGGTTTCAAATTCATTCTAATGGATCACAAATCCCTAACTCTCCTCTAAGATAACAGAATCTCTCTTCACTTAAAGGTTTTGTAAATATGTCTGCTAATTGTTCTTCAGTGTTAACATAATCAAGACATATTTCATTATTTGCTACATGTTTCTTATAAAATGATATCTAATTTCTATGTGTTTAGTTCTTGAATGTTGAATTGGATTCTTTGTTAGATTAATTGCACTTGTGTTATCACATCTTATAGGTGTCTTATCAAGTGTGATATCATAGTCTTTAAGTTGTCGCTTAATCCATAGGATTTGAGCACACAACTTCCAGCTGCTACATATTCAGCTTCAGTAGTTGATAATGCAACTGAATTTTGCTTTTTGCTAAACCAGAGATTAAGTTACTTCCTAAGAATTGGCATGCACCACTTGTGCTTTTTCTATCTAACTTACATCCAGCATAATCAGAATCAGTGTATGCAATCAGATTTAATGTGGAGTCTCTAGAATACCATAAACCTACATTTTTTGTTCCACTTACATATCTTAGTATTCTTTTAACAGCAATTAAATGTGATTCTTTAGGTTCTGATTGAAATCTAGCACATAAGCAAATAGCAAACATTATGTCTGGTCTACTTGCAGTTAAGTAAAGTAGGGATCCGATTATACTCGATAATATTTCTGATCAATCTTCTTACCTTCTTCATCTTTGTCCAGCTTACATGAAGGACTCATTGGTGTTCCGAGGGGTTTAATTGATTCCATACCAAACTTCTTTAGGATTTCTCTTGTGTATTTTGTTTGGTTGATGAAGATTCCCTCTTTGCTTTGTTTGATTTGGAGTCCAAGGAAGAAGTTGAGTTCTCCCATCATGCTCATTTCAAATTCGCCCTGCATTAACTTGGCAAAATCTTGACATAGAATATTGTTAGTAGCACCAAAAATAATATCATCAATATATATTTGAACTACTAATAAATCTTTACCTTTTCTTTTCAAAAACAAAGTTTTATCAACATTTCCTCTTATAAAATCATTTTCAATAAGAATTTACTTAATCTATCATACCAAGCTCTAGGTGCTTGTTTCAAACCATATAATGCTTTGTGCAATTTAAAAACATGATTTGAAAATTCGTGATCTTCAAAACCTGGTGGTTGTTCTACATAAACTTCTTCATTTATAAATCCATTTAAAAATGCACTTTTTTACATCCATTTGAAATAAGTTAAAATTCATATGACATGCAAACGCAAGTAATAGTCTAATGGCTTCTAATCTAGCTACAGGTGCAAAGGTTTCATCAAAATCAATGCCTTCTTCTTGATTATATCCTTTTGCAACTAATCTAGCTTTGTTTCTAATTACTATGCCATTTTCATCTAGTTTATTTCTGTATATCCATTTTGATCCTATAACCGAATGATTTTTAGGTCTTTCAACTAAGGTCCATACATTATTTCTTGTGAATTGATTTAATTCTTCTTGCATAGCTAGCATCCAATTATTATCTTTTTCAGCTTCTTCAATAGTTTTAGGTTCAATTTGTGATACAAATGCAAGATGATTACTAATGTTTCTCATGGATGATCTAGTTCTTATTCCTTGAGATGGATCACCTATAATCAATTCCTTAGGATGACTATAAGCATATCTCCAATCCCTAGGTAGATCTACATCATTATGATTAGCATTAGTATCATCATCCTTAGGTGAATAATTATCTTTAGCTTCTTGTTCTTGATCTAAAGATACATCAATATTTAATTTTTCAAGATCTTTCTCAATTATGTTTGTATCTTCATCATCATCAAATTTTTCAGAACGAGTTGCTAGAGATTCATCAAAAACTACATGAATTGATTCTTCAACAACTAAAGTTTTCTTGTTAAATACTCTATATGCTTTACTAGTTATTGAGTATCCTAAGAATATTCCTTCGTCAGATTTAGCATCAAATTTGCCTAAATTATTTTTACCATTATTGTGAACAAAACATTTACAACCGAATGCATGAAAATATTTTATATTGGGTTTTCTATCATGCCATAATTTATAAGGTGTTTTCTTTAAAATAGGTCTTATTAAAGCTCTATTTAAGATGTAACATGCTGTGTTAATAGCTTCCGCCCAAAAGTATTTGGGAGTTTACTTTCACATAGCATGGTACGGGCCATGTCTTCTAGAGTCCTATTTTTTCTTTCAACTACACCATTTTGTTGTGGGGTCCTAGGTGCAGAAAATTATGATTTATACCATTTTCATTGCAAAAACTTTCAAATAAGTGATTTTCAAATTCAGTTTCATGATCACTTCTTAGAGATACTATGGTAGTGTTTTTCTCATTTGTTACTTTCTTGAAGAATTTAATGAATATCGAGAAAGTCTCATCTTTGTGAGCTAAAAAATTACCCAAGTGAATCTAGAGTAATCATCTACTATCACAAGACCATATTTCTTTCCTCCTAGACTTGTGGTTCTAGTTGGTCCAAAAAGGTCCATGTGGAGTAGCTCTAAAGGTCTAGAAGTTGAAACAATATTTTTAGATTTGAAAGAACTTCTCGTTTGTTTTCCAAACTGACATGCATCACATATTTTGTTATTTTCAAAATCTAATTTAGGTAAACCTTTTACTAAATCCATTCTAATTAGTTTTGAAATCAGGTGTGTGCTTGCGTGTCCTAATCTTCGATGCCACAATCAATCAGTCATTCATATTAGCATTATTTGCAACTAAGCAATGATTATTTGTAGACAATTTGTCTAAATCAATCATATATACATTGTCATTTCTATTTCCAATAAAAACAATGCTATTATCATGGGATTAGCTACACTGCATAAAGAAGATTCAAATGAAACTTTAAAACCTTTATCACATAATTGACTTATACTAATTAAGTTATGTTTTAAACCATCAACATAAAGTACATTTTCAATAAATATGGAGGGAGTTATTTGAATGTTACCAAACCCCAAGATTTGGCCTTTGCCATTGTCGTCAAATGTAACAACTCCTCCTTTCTTTTCTTCTAGGGTGATGAATTCTTCTTTGTCACCCGTCATATGTCTTGAGCAGCCACTATCAAGATACCACTTTCTCTTTGATCTCTTGGCCACAAGACACTCCTGCAATAAAATCAGACTTTATGTTTAGGTACCCAAGCTTTTTTGGGTCATTCATGGTTAGTACCAACAAATATTGTTCCTTTCGGAACCCATATTTTCTTTCCTTTAATATTCAGATTTTTACTTGGTTTTAGAATTTTACATTCATATGATTTGTGTCCTGATTGATTACATTTAAAGCATGTGAAATTACTTTTGCCAGCACTTACAAAAATATTTTTAAGTGATTTTTGTTTCCTTAAAGTATTATATCCTAATCCGGCTTTGTCAAAAACTGCTTTTTGACTATTTAATAGCATGTCTAATTTAATTGAATTTAAAGTAAACTTATCAACTATATTTTTATGTTTTTCAACCTCATTCTTTAGTTTATCTTTTTCATTTGAGATTGATTCCTTTTCATTCATTAAGATTTCATTTTCATATTTAAGTTTCTTAATTTCATTGTTAAGATTTTCTTTTTCATGAATGAAGGCTAAGTTTTCATTTTTCAAAAACTTGTATTTCTTTTTCAAGATTTTAAAATCACTAACAAGTTCATTAAATGCATAAAAAGTTCATCAAGGGCAAATTCATCGCAAGTGTTGTCGGAACATACCTCGTCATTGTCGTCCGCCATAAAGCATACGTTTGCGACTTCCTTTTGTTCTTCTTCTTCAGAAGAAGATTCCTCGCTATCACTCCAAGTTGCCATATAAGCCTTCTTTTTCTTTTTGTAGGCTTTCTTCAATCTTGGACATTCATTTCTAAAGTGCCCCGGTTTATTACATTCATAGCACGTCAAGGGGTCTTTCTCTTTTTCTTGTCCTTGTCCTTAATCTTATCCTTTTCTCCTTCCCACTTAGCTCCAAATTTTTTCTTGTGAAGGGTTTTTTTCTCCTCATAAATCTCTTAAATTTCTTTGCTAAGAAAGCAGTCTCCTCATCATTATCATCATCATCATCACTGCTGCTCTCTTCTTCTTTTGCAGCTTTGAGGGCAATTATTTTCTTTTTCTTTGAATCCTCCTCAACATGCTGCCTCATAGTCAACTCATGGGTCATAAGGGATCCTAGAAGCTCCTATAAGGGTAAAGTGTTGAGGTCCTTCGCTTCTTGGATTACAGTCATTTTTGCTTCCCATGATCTTGGTAAAGACCTAAGAATTTTCCGAACAAGTTCAGAGTTAGTATATGTCTTACCAAGACTTTTCAAACCATTTACAATATCCGTGAATCTAGTGTACATGCATGCAATGGTTTCAGATTGTTCCATGCTAAACAATTCATATTTGTGTACAAGACTTTAGATTCTTTTACTTGATTGGTACCCTCATGGGTAACCTCTAATCTATCCCAAATCTCCTTTGCGGAATTACATGTGGAGATTCTATTGAATTCATTAGCATCTAAGGAGCAATATAAAACATTCATGACCTTAGCATTAAGCTGTGCCATTTTCCTATCATTATCATTCCAGTCCCTTTCGGGCTTAGGAACAATAGTGCCATCTATAACGTGTGTGGGTGTACTAGGTCCATTGATTATAACATCCCATAGCTCATAATCAGAAGCTTGAATGAATATCCTCATTCTAGCTTTCCAATAAGAATAATTTGAGCCATTAAAAAGTGGAGGTCTATTCGTAGAATGACCTTCAGCAAATGAACCAACTTGTGTTGCCATTTGGAACTTTAGCTCTTGATCGTGTGATCAAAATCTAATGAGTACTAGCTCTGATACCAATTGTTGGCCCAGATGACAACCCAAGAGGGGGGGGTGAGTTGGGTTCTTTAAAAAATTAGCCTTTTAAATTATTTAGCTTGAGATGAATGAAGGCAAATGCAAAGTAAATATAAATTGCAGTGAATAAAAGAGAAAGAGAGAGAGACAATGGAACACGGCAAACACAAAGAGTTTATAGTGGTTCGGTGTATCCAACACCTACGTCCACTCCCAAGATTCACTTGGGTCCACACTATAATCACCCTAGATTACAGTTGAGTTGTTTTACAAGCTCACAACTCGAACTTGTTGTTTTCCCGGGCGCACAACGAACCCAGCTGGTTTTCAAAGGCTCACCAGCACAAAAACCTTAAACCCAAGCTTAACCAAGCTTGAACTGAGGTAAGACTACCTCCTCTAGTTCAATCCCTCAGATTGAGCTAGACACAAAGAATAGAAATATGTTTGTTTAGTTACAATGGCTCCTTAATGAGCAGATAAACAAATGTAAGAATAGAGTTTAGATAAGCCTGATTTGCAGTTGGTTGGCTTTGAGCTTTTCTTCTTTTCTTCAACTCCTTGGAGGTGTGGAACCAGGCCTCAGCTTGGATTCTTCACGGAAGATGTGTTGGAGTTGATTTGGGCTTTTCCTCTTTTCTTTGAGCGTTGAAAATCTCTTGAGATACTCTTGAATAGCACTTGGATTTTCTTCAGAAGCTTCTTTGGATTTGAGCTTGAACACAGAAGGAACTTTCTTTGATTTCACACTCTTTCTTTCACTCTATTTTGAATCCGGATTTTTTCAACTGATGCTCTGTTTTTCTGATTTTTCTCTTCTTTTTCTTTGAAATATATTTCTCTCTATTCGTCTCTATTTGATTTGAAAACAGCTTCTCTATTTATAGATTCTGCAAGAATATAGCCATTAGAGACAAAGAAAAATAGCCGTTAATCAAAAAACTTACCGTTGGAGCTGAGTTGGCATCCGTAAAAATTTCGCCCAGATTTGCTGGAGTCGACTCATGCTTTTCCCGAGTCGGCTCGAGCTCGTGATACTAAAAATAGAAATGTTTAGAAAGTCATGGGGTCAACTCACCAAAAGTAAAGTGTCGACTCCTGAAAGTCGGGGGTCGACTCATGAAAAGTTGGGGTCGACTCACGAAGTGCTCAGAAAAACACTCTTCTGGTGTCTGAGCGGAGTCGACTCGCACAGTCATGGAGTCGGCTCGACAAAATCGGGGGTCGACTCGTGAAATTACGTGGGTCGACTAGAGACAAATAGACATTTCTGTTCTCTGAGGGGAGTCGACTCTGAAACTCATGAGTCGGCTCCGGAACGTATCAAAAATCAGAAACTTTTCTGATTGACTTTAAAATCGTTCCAGATTCATTTTAATTCATTGTTTTGACTTGAATTCAATAAAATTGACATTAAGAATTAATTCAATAAGTATTCCAAAAACTCATTGATCAATCTATGAATTATAAAATTTCTTTTTGAAAGTTTAAAGTATTGAACTTGAGGTTACTTTCAAAATGATTATTGTCAAACTTTAACATTCTCATTGATTGTTCAAAATAAATTTATTGCTCATTTAAATAAACTTAATACATCTTTTAATGTACTCAATGTCTTTTAGTAATCATCAAAATCAAAAGGATTGGGGCATATATTTTTCAATAATCTTCCAACAAGCTCTATGAAGACTCTCCCAGAATTGGGACACAAACCTAGTATCCCAATCTGATACAATAGATACTGAAATACCATGAAGCCTCATAATTTGCTCAATATACATGATGGCCAATCTCTCACTGAAAATGCCAACTCTGAATGGCAGGAAATGGGCTGACTTCGTCAATCTGTCTACAATGACCCATACCGCATCATTACTCCTAGGGGTCTTAGACAGACCAGTCACGAAGTCCATAGTGATCTTCTCCCATTTCCATTGTGGAATCATCAGAGATTGAAGGGGTCCCGCAGGCCTTTGATGCTCAGCCTTCACTTGCTGACATATTAAACATTTGGCCACATACTGAGCAATCTCTCTTTTCATTCCCTTCCACCAAAAGTTTTTTTTTTAGGTCTTTGTACATCTTGGTACCTCCTGGGTGCACCGTGTAAGGAGAATAGTGGGCCTCCTTCAGAATCTCTGCTCTTAGTTCCTCCACATTTGGCACACAGCCTATCATCAAATCTCAGGGATTCATCCTCCATTATAGTAAATTCATTTTGAACCTCTGACTTCACAGCTTCCTTAATCTTTTGCAGGTCCAAGTCTTCTTTCTGGGAGGACTTGTGTTGGCCCAGATGACAACCCAAGAAGGGGGATGAATTGGGTTCTTTAAAAATTTAAATTCTGTTTTGAATTAGATAGAATGATGCCAAAGTATGCAAGTGAATGGAGTTAATCGAGGCAGAGCGCAGGCAGTTAAAGAAAGAGAGAGAGAGAAATCAAGACACTACAAACACGTAGATTTTATAGTGGTTCGGTGTAACCAACACCTACGTCCACTCCCAAGTAGCACTTGGGTCCACACTATAATCTCCTTGATTACAGCTGAGTTGTTTTGCAAGCTTACAACTCAAAACTTGTTGTTTCACCGGGATCACAACGAACCCAGCTGGTTTTTCGGGCTCACCAGCACACAACCCAAAACACAAGCTATCCTTAGCTTGTCCCGAGGTATAGTACCTCCACTAATTCAATCCCTTGATTGAACTAGCAAACAATAATAAAAATGAAGTTTTACAACACAAGATAGCTCCTTAAATGAGCAAATATTCAATTTAAATAGACAAGGTTAGAAAAGCCTGATTAAAGCTCGTTGAATATGTGATTTTCTTCTTTTCTTCTTTTCCTTTTTTCTCTTGAAGGATTGAATCGGGTCTCAGCTCAGATTCTTCACTGCAAGCTCGAATGAGAAGATGAGGATTTAGGGATTTTTGCTCTCTTTCTTCTTGGGGTGGAAATCTCTTGATTTTCTCTTGAAAAGCTTTTGGATCTCTCCTTTGGACTCTTTGAGATTGATGGATTTACTCTTTGAGTTTTTCCTCTGTGTTTTCTTCCTTGAGATCTTTTCGGATTTCTTTTTGTTTTTCTCGTCTATCTTTCTTTTTCTTCTTTTTCCCTTTTTATAGATCTCTTAATCCAGGTTTAGGTGGGAAAACTAGCCGTTGGAGATGTTTGGATTCTTCTACACACAAAGAAAATAGCCGTTAGAGGTTAGGTGAGAAGAAATCTTACCGTTGGAATCCATTCTGACAGATAAAAAGTTCATTCCTGACAGGTTGGAGTCGGCTCCAACTTTTTAGGTGTCGGCTCCAAATCGGGTGCTCAAAAATAGTAAAGAAAAAGTTGTTGGGGAGTCGGCTCCGAAAAAGGTAAGTGTCGGCTCGTCACTTTTGGGTGTCGACTTCGGAATCCATAAGGTGTCGGCTCCGGAAATGCTCAAAATAACACTCTCTGTTCTCAGGTTAGAGTCGCTACAGAGACTATAAGTGTCGGCTCCTGAAATCTAGGTGTCGGCTCTCGAAATCTAGATGTCGACTCCGAAACTGAAACAGAATACGCTTTTCGGTGTCTCAGGTTGGAGTCGGCTTCGAAACTCTGGGTGTCGACTCCAGACCATGCCAAAAATTAGGAAAACATCTGATCCGCCATGGGGTCGGCTCCAAACCATCTAGGTGTCGACTCCCGATCGTGCCGAATTTTGAGAACTATTCTGATATGCCCATGTGTCGACTCCTGACTTATATGTGTCGACTCCAAGGTCTGAACTTTTAAAAATTACAATTTGAAACTCATCTTAAAATCAATTTTGAGTGATATTTGAATTGTTAAACTTTCTTAATACCTGAAACACTCCATAAATTTGTCAGAAACAATGTGAATATACTCATGGCTTTTGTTAATCATCAAAATTAATAATTGGGTCAACAATCTCCCCCTTTTTGATGATGACAAAAACATTGAGTATATGCATGATTAATTAAAGAGTTTTACGATAGGAATAAGTTATCATGGTTAAGCTCCCCCCTGAATGAGGTAGCTCCCCCTATGAAACTCAAAATGAAATTTTCTCTCCCTATTTTGAAATTTCATTTCTCTCCCTAAAAAAATTGATGCAATAATCAACTTAATCAAATTATTTAAGTGTTCAAATTATTTAAGTGTTCAATAATGCATATATATCTTCTTCTCCCCTTTTTTGTTATCAACAAAAAGGTTAAGATAAGATACAATTTAGCTTAACATTCAACCACAAGTTAACTCATTGAATAAGACAATATTAATTCAAAGAAATTTTATTGCATCAAAAGATTTCACTTCATAAGTTTCATTACATCAAAACATTCTAACAAAACATTACATCAAAATATTCTATTACAACAAAGTGTAAAACAAATAAAAACTTTAAAATCCAAAACTGAAGCGTTTCTTCAGTCCTTCTAAGATCTTTTCCATTCCTTCCTTTTGAATCTTCATAAAATCATTTAAGCTTCTTTGAACCAAGTCAGCTGCATTGTTTATATTCTCTTGTAGCTCTACATTGCTTCTAGAATATGTGTCAGAATCACCAGCGATGTCATTAATCTTATCAAAAATATTCATTAAATCACATTTTAAGGCTTCAGAAGAAGTTCCAAGAAAGGATCCAATTTGGTTCACTTTGTCTTCTAAGGAGTGGAAAGATTCTTTTAAACTCAAAAGTCTACTTTCAAAACTATTATTCATCTTCTCTTCATGTTCAGCTAACAAAGTCTCAATTGCTCTAATTGTAAATCAGAAAAACCAGAAGCACTTGGAATAGAAGCAGGCATAGGTGTCGGTATAGGAGCTGGAGCAGGAGCTGGAGGTGGTGAAGATCTGTTGGGCTCTGGTGAAGGATGCATCACTGATGGACCAACCTCAGATGGTGCAGAAGTCCTAATCTCAGCGCTCTCTCATCCAGATGGCCTTTTCTCTCCCATTGACCATTCACTTTTACGAACCCCATCCTGTGCACCGTAGCCAAGCTATAATAATCTGTGTCTAAGGTTCTTTGATGGCTCATTGTCAAAATCACAATACGTTGACTTCTAAAAATCATAGTTAAAATCATCCCATAAGGCAAAGAAGATCTCCTTTTGCCCCCGGCCTCAGCCATATACCATATCATCATCCCAGCAAGATTAATCGGCTGACCCGTCAAGACACTGTCCATAACCACAATGTCTCGTTCTGAGACATACTCAAAACGACCAGTCTTGGGGAATAAAATCTTACTACATATGTTGTGTAATAATCTAAGCTCCAAGGGCAATTGATTAGCCCTTCTTCAAATTCAGTTACTTCTCTACCTAACATCCTTGACAATGCATCAGATCTTTCACTGTGAATATCAGCTACAAGCCCATTGACAGGGATGCTCAAAAGATTTCCTAAACTTTAAAATGTAAGATGAACTCTCTTCCCTCTTACAGAACTGATTATCCCACCATCTCCCCTTGATAAATTAAAGTAAAATTCCTTAACTAGGGCTGGATAAGTGGGAACATCCAAAGAACATACCTTGTCCCAGCCGAGCTCTTTAATCTGTCTTCCAATAGAAAAGCCCTCGGACTCAAAGAAATCAAAATCCACTTTCCTTCCCATAGTAATCATACCCCCGCAAGGGTATCTACCTGAGGAGAGGAGTGGCTAGGGTTATCCGAATGGGTTGAAGAGGAATCATCGCTTGGGGATGGCTCACGGACGGAATGCCGAGTTGTACGCTTCCGGGTGGTTATGGGAGCACCAAGGACGGATCCCCTATGCTTAGGTGCCATAGAAATCTTAGGGAATGGTTGATTTGAGGGAGTTTAGGCTTTGGGAGGTTTGGAGAGGTTTTGGATAAAGTTTGGAAACGTTTGGAAATGAGGTGTCGACTCTGCCCTAATAAAATCAATTTGGGGCACCAGGTGTCGACTCCCGTAAAGTTGGGTGTCGACTCCAAGTCGCTAACACAGTTAGCGCTCGAACTGGAGTCGGCTCCGCTTAATCGGGTGTCGGCTAAGGTCCCAGACAGAGAGCGACACAGACAAGGTGTCGACTTTATAAATTGAGGTGTCGACTCCACAGACAGTTTCAGAAAAATAATAGAGTTTCAGACATCCCAAACTAGCCGAAATAAACTCAATAAATTTTGATAAAATCTTTGGAGTATGATAAATCAAATTACTCAAATGTCTAGATAAATGGTCCTTAAAATCATGAGAGAAATCTCAAGAAATTGATGGAAATTTAGATAAACCTTCCTTAAGAGTTTCAGAATCAATCCAAAGGATCACAAATTTCTAATTCACCTCTAAGATAACAAATCTCTCTTCACTCAAAGGTTTTGTAAATATGTTAGCTAATTGTTCTTCAGTACTAACATAGTCAAGACAAATTTCACCATTAGCTACATGTTCTCTAATGAAGTGATATCTAATTTCAATGTGTTTAGTTCTTGAATGTTGGATTGGATTCTTAGTTAAATTAATTGCATTTGTATTATCACATCTAATAGGAGTTTTATCAAGTGTTATGCCATAATCTTCAAGTTGTTGCTTAATCCAAAGGATTTGAGCATAGCAACTTCCAGCTGCAACATATTCTGCTTCAGTAGTAGATAATGCAACGAATTTTGCTTTTTGCTAAACCAAGAGATTAAGTTACTTACTAAGAATTGACATGCTCCACTTGTACTCCTTCTATCTAATTTACATCCAGTATAGTCAGAGTCAGAATATGCAATTAAGTTTAGTGTTGAGTCTCTAGAATACCATAATCCTACATTTTTAGTTCCACTTAGATATCTTAAGATTCTTTTCACAGCAATTAAGTGAGATTCTTTAGGTTCTGATTGAAATGTAGCACATAAGCAAACAGCAAACATGATATCAGGTCAACTTGCCGTTAAGTAAAGTAGAGATCCGATCATACCTCCATAGTATTTTTGATCTACTTTCTTACCGTCTTCATCTTTGTCTAATTTGCATGGACTCATAGGTGTTCCAAGGGGTTTGATTGATTCCATTCCAAACTTCTTAAGAATTTCCTTTGTATACTTTGTTTGGTGAATGAAAATCCTTCTCCCATCATGCTCATTTCAAATTCACCCTGCATTAACTTAGCAAACTCTTGACATAAGAAATTATTAGTAGCACCGAATATAATATCATCTACATATATTTGTACTACTAATAAATCTTTGTCTTTTCTTTTCAAAAATAAAGTTTTATCTACATTTCCTCTAGTGAAATCATTTTTAATCAGAAATTTGCTTAACCTATCATA
The DNA here is from genome assembly GCA_900491605.1 of Calamus simplicifolius. NCBI lineage: Eukaryota > Viridiplantae > Streptophyta > Magnoliopsida > Arecales > Arecaceae > Calamus > Calamus simplicifolius. The sequence goes on along the minus strand of UESW01004322.1, from coordinate 827,125 downwards.
CCAAGCTCTAGGTGCTTGTTTTAAACCATATAGTGCTTTGTGCAATTTAAAAACATGATTTGAAAATTCGTGATCTTCAAAACCAGTGGTTGTTCCACAAAAACTTCCTCATTTATAAAACCATTTAAAAATGCACTTTTAACATCCATTTGAAATAAATTTATGTTCATATGACATGCAAATGCAAGTAGTAGTCTAATTGCTTCTAATCTAGCTACAAGTGCAAAAGTTTCATCAAAATCAATTCCTTCTTCTTGATTATATCCTTTTGCAACTAATCTAGCTTTATTTCTAATTACTATGTCATTTTCATCCAATTTATTTCTAAATGCCCATTTAGATCCTATGACTGAATGATCTTTAGGTCTATCAACTAAGGACCATACATTATTCATAGTAAATTGATTTAATTCTTCTTGCATAGCTAGCATCCAATTACTATCTTTTTCAGCTTCTTCAACAGTTTTTGGTTCAATTTGAGATACAAATGCAAGATGACTATTGATTTCCTCATAGATGACCTAGTTTTTACTCCTTGAGATGGATCACCTATAATCAATTCCTTTGGATGACCAGAGGCATATCTACAATCTCTAGGAAGATCTACCTCATTATGATTAGTATTAATAACATCAATCCTAGGTGAATCATCATCTTTAGCTTCTTGTTCATGATCTGAAGATACATCTATATTTAATTTTTCAATGTCTCTTTCTAATATATTTGTATCTTCCTCATCATCAATCTTTTCTGAACTTGATGCTAAAGATTCATTAAAAACTACATGAATAGATTCTTCACAATTAATGATTTCTTGTTAAATACTCTATAGGCTTTACTAGTTGTAGAATACCCTAAGAATATGCCTTCATCAGATTTTGCATCAAATTTTCCAAGATTATCTTTATCATTATTATGAATAAAACATTTACAGCCAAATGTATGAAAATAACTAATGTTTGGTTTTCTATTATTCCATATTTCATAAGGAGTTTTCTTAAGAATTGGCCTAACTAAGGCTCTATTGAGAATGTAACATGCTGTGTTTATAGCTTCTGCCCAGAAGTACTTTGGAGTTGGCTTTCATATAGCACGGTACGGGCCATGTCTTCTAAAGTTCTATTTTTTCTTTCTACAACTCCATTTTGTTGTGGTGTCCTAGGTGCAGAGAAATTATGATGGATGCCATTTTCAATGCAAAAGTTTTCAAATAAATGATTTTCGAATTCTGTGCCATGATCACTTCTAAGTGACACTACGGTGTTGTTTTTCTCATTAGTGACTTTCTTGAAAAACTTCATAAATATTAAGAAAGTCTCATCCTTATGAGCCAAAAAAATATCCAAATGTATCTAGAATAATCATCTACTATCACAAGACCATATTTCTTTCCTCCTAGACTAGTAGTTCTAGTAGATCCAAAAAGGTCCATGTGAAGTAGCTCCAGTGGCCTAGAAGTAGAAATAACATTTTTAGATTTGAATGAATTTTTTGTTTGTTTTCCAAATTGACATGCATCACAAATTCTGTTATTTTCAAAATCTAATTGTGGAAGGCCTTTTACTAAATCCATTCTAATTAATTTTGAAATTAGGTGTATGCTTGCATGACCTAATCTACGATGCCACAGCCATTTAATCTCATTCATACTAGCATTATTGGCAACTAAGCAATGATTACTAGTAGACAAATTGTCTAAATCAATCAAGTATACATTGCCATTTTTGTTTCCAATAAATATAATGCTATTATCAATGGATTAGAAACAGTGCAAATTGAAGCTTCAAATGATACTTTGAAACCTTTATCACACAATTGGCTAATACTAATTAGATTATGCTTTAAACCATTAATATATAAGACATTTTCAATAAATGTGGAGGGAGTTATTTGAATTTTACCAAACCCCATGATTTGGTCTTTGCCATTGTCACCAAACGTAACAACTTCTCTTTTTTTGCTTTCAAGGGTGATGAATTGATCCTTGTCACCCGTCATGTATCTTGAGCAGCCACTATCGAGATACCACTTTCGCTTTGATCTTTTGGCTACAAGACACTCCTGCAAAATGATCAAGTCTTATATTTAGGTACCCAAGCCTTCTTGGGTCCTTCATGGTTAGTAGTAATAAAGATTGTTCCTCTTGGAACCCATATTTTCTTTCCTTTACTACTCAAATTTTTGTTAATTTTCTTAAAATTACATTCAAAGGGTTTGTGTCCCTTTTTGTTACAACAATAACATGAAACTTCATTTTTGTCTTGTTCTTTTCCAAAGAAGTTTTTGACATACTTTTGTTTTATGTTAGGCTTATAACCTAATCCAGCCTTATCAAATATAGCTCTTTGATTACTCAATAATACATTAAGTTTTTCAGAACTATATGTAAATTTATCAACTACATTTTTATATTTATCAACTTCCTTCTTTAATCTATCATTTTCATTGGAAATTGATCATTTTTCTTCAATCAAAACTTCATTTTCTGATTTCAATTTTTCAACATCATGAGTAAGATTATCTTTTTCTTTGACAAGATTTAAATTATCGTTTTTCAAAGATTTGTTTTTCTTTTTCAAAGCTTTAAAATCATTAACTAATTCATTGAATGCTTCAAACAATTCTTCAAAAGTAAAGTTATTAGCTTCGGTACTTACCCATCATCCTCATTTGCCATAAGACAGATATTTGCAACTTCCTTTTGTTCCTCCTCGAAAGAGGATTCATCGCTGTCGCTCCATGTTGCAATGTATGCCTTTTTCTTCTTCTTGTAGGTCTTTTTTAGTTGAGGACAATCATATCTAAAGTGCCCCAATTTCTTACACTCATAACAAATTAGGGGTCTTTCTCTTTGTCTTTGTTCTTGTCCTTTTCTTTATTTTTTTTGCCTTCCATCTTAATTCCTGATTTTCTTTTAGGAAAGGGTTTCCTTCTTCTCATGAATTTCTTGAACTTTCTAGCAAGAAGAGCTGTCTCATCATCATCTTCATCCTTACTGCTGCTTTCCTCAATTTCTGCAGCCTTAAGAGCTATAGTTTTCTTCTTTTTAACTTCTTCCTTTATGTGCTACTTCATGGTTAACTCATGGGTCATTAGTGATCCAAGTAGCTCCTCCAAAGGTAAAGTGTTAAGGTCCTTGACTTCTTGGATTGCTGTCATCTTTGCTTCCCATGTCCTTGGAAGTGACCTAAGAATTTTACGAACCAATTCAGAGTTAGTGTAGGTCTTGCCAAGACTTTTTAGACCATTTACAATATCGGTGAATCTAGCATACATGCATGCTATAGTTTCAGTTTGTTCCATGCTAAACAATTCATACTTATGAACAAGAATATTAATCTTAGATTCTTTAACTTGATTTGTACCATCATGGGTAACCTCTAATCTATCCCATATTTCTTTTGCGGAATTACATGTAGAGATACGATTAAATTTGTTTGCATCTAAGGAACAATATAAAACATTCATGGCCTTAGCATTGAGCTGAGCCATTTTCCTATCATTATCATTCCAATCCCTTTCAGGCTTAGGAACAATAGAACCATCAATTATGTGTGTGGGTGTGCTAGGTCCATTAATTATGACACTCCATAATTCATAATCTGAAGCTTGAATAGATATCTTCATTCTTGCTTTCCAATATGAATAGTTGGAACCATTAAACAAAGGGGGTCTATTAGTAGAATGACCTTCGGCGAATGAAGATCCAGCTTGAGCTGCCATTTGGATCTTTAGCTAGATCGTTGGATCAAACAGGAAGTGAGCACTTGTTCTGATACCAATTGTTTGCCCAGATGGCAACCCAAGAGGGGTGGTGAATTGAGTTCTTTAAAAATTTAAATTCTTTTTGAATTAGATAGAATGATGCCAAAGTATGCAAGTTAATGGAGTTAATCGAAGCAGAGCGCAGGCAGTTAAAGAAGAGAGAGAGAGAAATCAAGACACTACAAACACGCAGATTTTATAGTGGTTCGGTGTAACCAACACCTACGTCCACTCCCAAGTAGCACTTGGGTCCACACTATAATCTCCTTGATTACAGCTGAGTTGTTTTGCAAGCTCACAACTCAAAACTTGTTGTTTCACCGGGATCACAACGAACCCAGCTGGTTTTTCAGGCTCACCAGCACACAACCCAAAACATAAGCTGTCCATAGCTTGTCCCGAGGTATAGTACCTCCACTAATTCAATCCCTTGATTGAACTAGCATACAATAATAAAAATGAAGTTTTACAACACAAGATAGCTCCTTAAATGAACAAATATTCAATTTAAATAGACAAGGTTAGAAAAGCCTGATTGAAGCTCGTTGAATATGTGCTTTTCTTCTTTTCTTCTTTTTCTCTTTTTTCTTGAAGGATTGAATCGGGCCTCAGCTCAGATTCTTCACTGCAAGCTCGGATGAGAAGATGATGATTTGGGGATTTTTGCTCTCTTTCTTCTTGGGGTGAAATCTTCTTGATTTTTTCTTGAAAAGCTTTTGGATCTCTCCTTTGGACTCTTTGAGATTGATGGATTTGCTCTTTGAGTTTTTCCTCTGTGTTTTCTTCCTTGAGATCTTTTCGGATTTCTTTTTGTTTTTCTCGTCTATCTTTCTTTTTCTTCTTTTTCTCTTTTTATAGATCTCTTAATCCAGGTTTAGGTGGGAAAACTAGCCGTTGGAGATGTTTGGATTCTTCTACACACAAAGAAAATAGTCGTTAGAGGTTAGGTGAGAAGAAATCTTACCATTGGAATCCGTTCTTACAGATAAAAAGTTTATTCCTGACAGGTTGGAGTCGGCTCTAACTTTTCAGGTGTCAGCTCCAAATTGGTTGCTCAAAAATAGTAAAGAAAAAGTTGTTAGGGAGTCGGCTCTTAAAAAGGTAAGTGTCGGCTCGTCGCTTTCGGGTGTCGACTCCGTAATCCATAAGGTGTCGGCTCCAGAAATGCTCAAAATAACACACTCTGTTCTCAGGTTAAAGTCGGCTCCAGAGACTGTAAGTGTCGACTCCCGAAATCTAGGTGTTGACTCCCGAAATCTAGGTATCGACTCCGAAAACTAAAATAGAATATGCTTTTCGGTGTCTCAGGTTGGAGTTAGCTCCGAAACTCTAGGTGTCGACTCCAGACCGTGCCAAAAATCAGGAAAACATCTGATCCACCATGGGGTCGGCTCCAGACCATCTATGTGTCGACTCTCGACCGTGCCGAATTTTGAAAACTATTCTGATATGCCCATGTGTCGACTCCTGACTTATAGGTATCGACTCCAAGGTCTAAACTTTTGAAAATTATAATTTGAAACTCATCTTAAAATCAATTTTGAGTGATATTTGAATTGTTAAACTTTCTTAATACCTGAAACACTCCATAAATTTGTCAGAAACAATGTGAATATACTCATGGCTTTTGTTAATCATCAAAATCAATAATTGGGTCAACAACTTGATCCTGTCTAATAGAGTTGGTTGGAGTATAAGTGCTGCCACAGGCCCCTCGAACCATTGTACTTGCAATCCAACCTTCAGCTTCTCAAGATCCCTCTGGATGTGAGGCTGAGAAGTGATCATAGAAGCTAACTCTGAGGAGGACTTTCTACTCAAGGCATCAGCTACCACATTGGCCTTCCCTGGATGATAGTGCAGGTTCAGGTCATAATCATTTAGTAGCTCCATCCACCTCCTTTGCCTTAAATTTAACTCCTTCTGAGTGAAGATGTACTTTAGACTTTTGTGGTTTGTGTACACATCACATGCCTCTCCATATAGATAATGCCGTCAGATCTTTAAGGCAAAAATCACAGCGGCCAACTCTAGGTCATGAGTTGGATAATTTTGCTCGTATGGCCTTAGCTGTCTGAAGGCATAAGCTATCACCTTCTCATTTTGCATCAAAACACATCCCAATCCCTTCCGAGAAGCATCCGTGTATAGGGTGAATCCTCCAGATCCTGACGGAAGGGTAAGGACGGGGGCTGACACTAGGCGTTGTTTCAGCTCCTGGAAACTTCTCAGTCTAGTCAAACTTTGCTTGCTTTTGGGTCAAGCGAGTCAGGGGTAGAGCAATGCGAGAAAAGCCCTCTACGAATCTGCGATAATATCCAGCCAGCCCCACGAAGCTTCTGACTTCAGATATATTGGAAGGTTGACTCCAGTTTACAACTACCTCAATCTTCTTTGGGTCCACAGTTATGCCATTTTTAGATATTACATGACCCAAGAATGATACTTGGCTCAACCAGAAGTCACACTTCTGCAACTTGGCATAAAGCTTTTTCTCCCGAAGAGTTTGCAGAACAATATTCAGGTGGTCCATATGCTCCTCCTGGCTTTTGGAATACACCAGGATGTCATCAATGAACACCACCACAAGCTGGTCCAAGTATGACTTAAAGATTCTGTTCATCAAGTCCATGAATGCTGCCGAGGCATTAGTTAACCCAAACGGCATCACCAAGAACTCGTAGTGGCCATACCTAGTCCTGAATGCTGTTTTAGGCACATCTCCAGCCTTGACCTTGAGTTGATGGTATCTTGACCGAAGATCAATCTTCGAGAATACCTGAGCTCCTTGGAGTTGATCGAATAGATCATCAATCCTCGGCAAGGGATACTTGTTCCGCACTGTTACATTATTGATTTCTCGGTAATCAATGCAGAGCCGAAGACTTTCATCTTTCTTTTTGATAAATTATACTGGAGCACCCCAAGGAGAGACACTAGGTCTGATAAATCCTCGGTCTAGGAGCTCCTACAATTGGCTCTTTAACTCTTTTAGTTCAGCTGGGGCCATACGATAAGGGGCCTTGGATATAGGTCCAGTGCCAGGGACCAAATCAATGGTGAACTCAACTTCTCGATCTGGAGGCAATTAGGTCAAATCATCCGGAAAGACGTCAGAAAACTCCATAGCCATTGGAATATCCTCCAACTTGACCTCTTCCTGCTGAAGGTCCTTGACCACAGCAAGAAACCCTTGGTCACCTTTTTTCAAATATTTGGCAACCTGCATGCTGATACAAACACTGAGGCCAGATGTTCCTGGCTTTCAGTAAAACTGAATTCAGGCTGATTAGGAATTTTGAAGATTACCATTTTCCTGAAACAGTCTACTGAAGCATGATAGGAGGCCAACCAGTCCATCCCAAGGATAACATCAAAGGACTTCAGTGGAAGGACGATTAGATCAGCCTTCAACTTTTTATTCTTCAAATTAATCAGGCAAGATTTGCATGCTGAGTCCACCCTCATAATATCTTCATTTGGGAATGCAATGTGCAACTCCTGTTCTAGGGGAACAAGTGTCAACGATGCATTACTGGCAAGATAAGCCTTAGATATAAACAAATGCATGGCACCCAGATCTACTAAAGTCTGAGCATAAGTGTTGCCTACTTTAATTGTCCCTGATCACAAAGTTTAGATTGCCTTAGGTGTCATATTGTTGATCCTATTTATCCTTCATGGTCAATGCGTTATATCGCATATGAACAAAATAATTTTAAATAACAGGTATACCTGCCACAACGGAGTTAGAAGCGGCAGCATCCTGTTGGGTGAGGGTGAAGACCCTTCCCTGGGTCCTCAGCTGCTGCTGGTTCATCCTAAGATTTGGAGAAGGCAACTGATCTCTCCGAAGGGGACAAGTGGCCATCTTGTGATCCACTTTCCCACATATGAAGCAGGCACCTCTCGGCCCACGACATCGCTTGCCTGGATGGAAGTTCCTGCAGTAAGGGCAACGGGTCTCCTTACCCTTTGGTCCTGAGGGGGGCTGATATGTATCTTTCTTCTTGGCCTGCCCCAAAGACTGGCCCGAAGGAGACCCCTTCCTCTTCCTCTGTAGCTCTCACTCCTTTTGGTTCCTATTCACGTCTCTTTCGATCACCAGGGCTTTGCTCACCACAATACAATATGTGGAGAGTTCAAATGCATTGACTGCTTGCCTCAGTTTGGGTCGCAGTCCTTCAGTGAACCTGGTGATTTTGGCTCTCTCAGTGGTCACTATTTCTAGAGCAAACCGGGCTAGCCTAGTGAACTCGGCTTCGTACTGGGCCATAGAGAGATTCTTCTGCTCCAGCTCTAGAAACTCAGACTCCATCTGTCTTTGCACACTACTGGGGAAGTATTTGTTGAAAAGGACCTCCTTGAACTCCCTCCAGGAAATAGCCTGTCCACTCAATCGCTGCTCCATATGCAACCACCAATCATATGCCTCCCCTTGAAGGAGGTAGGTGGAAAATCTAATCCGCTCCTCCTTCTGGCTACCATGGGCCATGAAGGCCTTCTCCATCTCTTTCATCCACCCCTCAGCATCAGCGGGTTGGTAGATCCAAAGAAGGGAGCAGGGGTAAGCTCTTAAACGGAGCGGGCTGGACTGGTGGTTCAAGTTCGACTCGCAGAGTTTGCAGAGTAGGAGGGACGGGCTGAGAAGCACAACTTGTTGGATCTGCTGCTGCATAGCCTGCACTATTTCTACAAGGACTTGAAGTATCTCAGTCTGGCATTGTTGCTGGCCATTGCCAGCCACATTAATGGAACCAGAGCCTCCAGAAGTTTGCTGGCCTCCCTGCTAGCCAGAGTCACCAGCCTGGGAACCTTCAACTTATCGCATACTTCTGGTGTGACGAGGCATGATTATTCCCTGCCAAGTTTGGTTCCAATCAATATCTTTACAAACCCCTAAGTTTTCAAAACATATTTATTTTAAAAAAATATCTTCTTAGAGTTGTTACCCTCCCAGTGTCATCGTACTATTTTGCCTAGTGTCACAAAAGCTGCACGCCCCAGATCCAATATGGGATCCAGGGGTGGCAACCCGCCTGCCTTGCATGCCATAATTATGAGTTTTGGGCTATATTCCTATTGTACATAAATCAATGGGGTTACAACAAAATGTTGGATCTTAATTTCCTCTGATAGAAGCTCCAACTACCCAAAATCCCATTCTTCAGTCTTGTGGCTCTGAAAAACATTGTAAGATTTATATGAGCTCATACTCAATAAGTAAGCCTACTATCATATAATATAATCATTTCAAGATATTATCAAATCACATTTTCATGTACAAAGCTTCCAATTTCAAATACATTCATCATGTTATCAAAACATGTATGTCATCAGCTCAAATTTTTTGGAAGCAATTGCTATATACATATTAATGCTAAAATATGCAATGTAAACAAACCCACTGTATTCATATTATTATTTTCTTATGTGTCCCACGGTCCTACAACACCCATCTGGTGTATCACTCTTTAATGTCCCCTAAGAGGAAGGGTCCTGGTACGAGCGTTATGCCATATATCATAATCAATCACAACACATCATATAGATGTGTGCGTTATGCCATATATCAATCACATCACATCCTCTAGATGTGTCTTTCACATATCTCCCCCTGTGAAGGTGGGTCCCGTATCTCTTGGCATTTCACATCATCATATGAGAACCACGATGACATATATCATCATCATATTTGTATGTAGCACATCATGCATCATCATGAGCATAAGCTCCTCATATCACATATACAGTGGTTTGTACATTCATAGCATAAAATACATCAATAGTACCAGTATATTTTGCAAAGCCAAAATAATCACATCATTCAATTTTTATACATTTATAATCCATTACTTTGCAAAATATTAGCAGTCACATATAATTATAACAGATACCCAATGTATACTCATGGTACTATTTATCGAATTAAATAACAAAATTTTATTTAGCCTCATTTCATAAATATGCATATAGCTATAAATCCAATTATTTATATATTAAATAAATTATGAAATCATAATAATTAGCTTACTTACCTCAGTACGCTAATCCCAAACTGTAAATCAGCTATGTGGACACCTGGTTACCTACAGCATTAATTTCATAATTAAATCTTTAAAATTGGAATAGTAAAGCATTCCCTAACGTCTACCCAGTCTAATCCTGGGCCCAACTTTGGACTCGAATATCTCCCAATATATAAGCCCGAATGGGAAAATAAAAATACCCCAAGAAACTAGAATCGACGCTGAGTCAGGCCATATTTTTATTTCTCCATTTCTGGCCTAATACAGGGCCCAAAATGTAGCCCAAAATGTAGCCCAAAAATAGCTCGGAGTCAGCCCAATAGGGCCCAACGTGGGATGGCCCGGCCGGCCCACGTCTTCTTCTTTCCCACGCGCCTCTCCTGTTTCACTCGAAACAGGGGGGGAGCTGTGTCGACGGCTAGGGCCACCGCCAGCCAATTCATGGGCAGCTCGGTCGCCGCCGTGGCTGCCTCCCTTTCCCTCTCTTTCTCCCTCTATTTCTCTTTTTCTCTTCCTCATTGTCCGCGGCACGCGGCTTGTGCTGGTGGCACGGCCGGCCATCTCGGCTGGCCGGACCCTCATTAGACGGTCGCCCGCCGCCGGTGAGGGCCACTGGCTGCCGCCCAGGCCCGGCGAGGCATTGGGCACTCCGCCGGGCCCGAACCAAGCCGTGAACCGCTCTCCGTCTCTCTCTATTTCTCTCTCATTCTCTCTCTCTCTTTCCTCGGCCGGCAGGGATGATCGTGGAGGAGGGGTGCTCCCCCCTCCTTATATCGTGCCAAAGGGAGGGTTAGCCCCTCCCCTGTGCTCGTGTGAAGGGGGCGCGTCGGCGCCCCCTTTCTTTGACTGGCTGCGGCGCCCCCTCCACCGCGGCCGTCAACAATGGCGGAGGAAGGGGCGGCGCCTCCCTTCCTCCGCCAACAAAGGCGGATCCTCACATGGTGAGGATCCGTAGCTGGAACAGGGGCTCACAATTTCAAAGTGAAGGAATGGGTAACTGTACCACCTTTTGTTTTGCTTTATTAAATGGGAGGAGCCAGCCAACCTTTTATTTTAGATTGTTGTTGCTACAAGGGGAAATGGATGCTAGAAAAAAAAATTCGAAGGCAGCAAATAGGAATGATCCTAAAAATGGTCCTTATATAGAAAACGAGAAATATCAGCATAATATGTTCGCACACATATGCACTCACGGACGTGGAGGAGGGGGAGAGTTATGCCATTCATTCAGTTTTATTCTGAATTTTTTTTTATATAATTTCGCTTCAATCTTCTGTCATTCACTTTTTTTGTTGAAAAGTGTTCATTCTTATGTAAATTCTGTTGGGTGAAATGAAGTGTTACAGTCTTATGTTGTTCAGGGTTTTTTTGCTGAAAGGCATTCTTTTCTTCATGTTCAGTACTTACACAATAGAAAAATTGCTTTTGCAGAAGTATCAAGTTCTGATCAATTTCTTATAAAAAAATTCCTTGTAAAAATTAGTGATATTCTCTTCTATAGACTTCATGCTTTACCAATTCTTACTCTCTGTTTTTGATGCAGAAAAGGTAATGCAAAAAATGGAGGCATCTGATCACAACGTGCAGGAGCTAAAACGTCGCAAGAAAGGAAAGACGCAAGATGAAGCTGACCAAATCAGCAAATTACCTGATGCCATCATTTATGACATATTCTCATTTCTTTCCACAATTGAAGTCGTGCAGACAAGCATTCTCATGAAGAGATGGAGAAACCTGTGGACTTCGGTCCCTACGCTTGATTTTGATGATGCTCAATTTCCAATGGCCAATGGAGAAAATAAATTTGCTCGCTTTGTCAACAAAGTGCTGAATTGCTATACTGCGCAGCATATACAGAAATATCATCTATCAATTAGACAACTGCATAATTCAAAGTTTGTTGACACTTGGGTCAATTTTGCAGTTGAACATAATGTTCAAGAACTACATCTTGATCTGCCTTATGGAAGTCCCTTTGACATGCCTTTTTGCAGATCAGTAAGGGTGCTGAAATTGCATGGAGATCTCAGACTTCCTGCATCTGGATTTTTTAGCTCACTTGAGATTTTGTCTCTGATAGGGGTTCGGTTGCCTAATGATGACGCAGTCCTGAACATTTCTTCTCAACAGTTTCCTTTCCTGAGGAGCTGCAGCCTTAAAAGTTGCTTGGGGTTGAGCTCTCTTAATATTAACTGCTCGCTTCTCGAACATCTTGATATTGAAAGGTGCTTTGACTTGGTTCAACTCTGTGTTTTTGCTGCGAAACTTCGTTTCTTGAGCGTTCAGAATTCCTTTACTTATGGAGTTAACACAAATCTGCTTGAGATAGCAGCTCCAAGTCTTCAAATTTTTGAATGGTTGGATTACATTATGGATAATTTTTCCATAGGAAACTTTACATGCTTAGAATTCGCCCATATATCTCTTGTGTTTCATTATCAACCAGAGAAGAAGGAATCATCTGTGAAAAATGCAAGAAAGTTTCTCCAACATCTTGCATGTGCTGAAACTTTACATGCGGAAATGCCTTGCTTTTGGGTATGTTTCTTTTCTAACACCATGCTCTTCTTTCTTCATTTATAATAACAATGATTGATCCACTTGTTGCAATCCTTGGATAATGTTAGCACCTTCTAAACATGAGTCCATGAGACAATTTGATTGTTATTTGTTCATACAATTTTTTTTTCTTTTCATTTGCCCTTTTGTGCCCGGTCACATGTTTTTTATCTTCTTTATGCTCATTATATATAATTAACTGATTGCTAGGTGATTTATGACATTGGTCATTTTGGTGCTAATAGAGAATATTAGATTGTGATTTGCTTTTTCTAGTAAGAACCTGGCATTTCTTGTGTTTCATTCAAAATTTATTTTGAATAAATGCTAACAAGTGGTGAAAATGTAATATTAAAATTTATTTTGCAATCCATTTAAACAAAGAAAGTGCTGTAAGGTAACATCAATAAGTAGGTTAGAACTTAGGATTACTATCTAGTTTCGAGCTTTTTCGCAGTTCGAATATCTGCTGACCAATTGTTGGTCATTTTTGTAGGCTAACTTCTCGACATATAGACATATCACCTCTATGGTGGTTGGTTTAAATAAAGTTTTATAGGAAAACTTTTGTCTATAGTTTGTAGCCTAAGGGACCTACTTGGTGGTGCATAAATGATTATAAACTAGGTTATATTTTTATTCATCTGTTTCTCCCCTAATCATCAAACACCCTTCCTACCCTAGCCATCTCACAGGTGCACCAGGAGAAGTGCATGTGCACACACAAGATGTGTGAAAACTCTTCTATCTAGTTAGGTTATATTTGTGTTATTCTTTCTCCTTTTTTTGGGATTTTATATTGCATATTGTTGTCATCCCCAATCACCTCCCCACCTTTCCTCTTTAAAGAGGGGAAAAAAATCATCAAGCACTAATTTTAGTGTATGTTTTCTTGCAAGAAAAAAAGATCATGGAAATGGGAAAATAAGTCTTTTCTATTGAAAAGGGAAAAGATATGCAGAGATCTAAATATAAGCTTTCCCAATTTGTTAATTTTCTAATCAAAACAAACAAATGGAAAACTGTATATCTACTATAGAAAATATCAGTTTTGAGAAAAATAGGAATGTTTCTCTCAATTTCTATCTTTTATTCTCAAAAATACCCTTCTACTTTTTCTAAAACAACATTGGTTTTATACAAATGAGGAAACAAAATTGAAGACCTAATTTTGGGCAAATAAAAAAATCTTACCCCTCATAGCAATAAACAAATAAAAAATTAAAAAATTTAATTTTGAACAAAATACAAAAGTGATTTTTGCATATTAGTTTTTAAAATCTTCATTATTTGTTTGTTAATCCCCATTTATTTTATATCTATAAAAACATCTTTGTAAAATTCCTCATTTATATAAATCTGTCGTTCTGCTAGTTTTCATCAACCAAGCCACTGCTAAGGTTAGCCAAGGTTGTAGGAGGAGAGAAAATGCCCTTGGTGTAATGGTGAATATGGCTTAAGACTCACCCTATACTTGCTCACTTTATCCTTTTCTTGCTTGTAGATTGGCCCCTTGGCAAGGTTTATTGTTTTGAGAACCGATATCATATCGGGATTGGGCTAGTGCAGTTTAGTATAAAACGTACTATATCAAACCGATGGTGTACCAGCCATGTGGACAAAGGGACCCTATCCTATGAATTGAATTAGGTCGAAAAGGGCAGTTCAATTTGGTATGTTGGCACAGGATTGGTTTGAGGTCAATTCGGTTGGTTTGCCTTGCGTATTGAATTAAGAGGTCGAACCATCTCAGTTCTGGCTTGTTTGGCTCGGTTTGCCTTGAATTGCTCATTTGGGACAGTTTGGCATATAATACTCCTATGAGACCAATGGAGAGGCATACATTATGGGGTCAATTAAGTGAGGGCTAGGGACAACAATGTCTAGAAGTTATGAAATTAGCACCATTTACAACATAACTTGAATGTCTTGTTATCGTCTATTTAACTTATCCGAAGGGATATATGATCGTACAGGCAATAAGTTACTAGATTTCATGATTAAAATATAAACAAAAAAAAAAGGCAAGGATTAGTATGTAAATACAAAAGATTTCAGGGATTAGTCCATAAAAAATCAGTAAAGAAAGAATTAGAGAATTGATTACAAATATATCATGAAAGTGTCATACAAGAAAAAAGAATTATGGCAGAACATATATAAGGAAATTGTAAAATCAAATATTTTTTTTTGGTGAGATTATAGCAAAAACATTCTTTCTCTTTGTTATTCTCTTAACATCATTTTGTGAGAATAAATAACTTAAGAAATACATAATTTAAATCATGTTGCAAATAGAAAAATACCATGAATAAAAATTTATGATTGTAAAGAAATTAGAAAAATAAAAACACCAGCTATTGATGGATGAGAAATATTTAATTTTGATGTTTTTAAGGGTAGGTAAAAAAAAAATACAAAAAAGTCTATAAACAAGTTTTAAAATCTATATAAAATAATATTTTATAATTTGCAAATATTATATAAAATTTTATACTACTCTTTCTAATTGTGCATTGTATGTGCTCAAGCTTTATTTTTTATAAAATATTATGTTGCATTTGGCTTCGGAAAATATTTTCTGTTTTTATTTTTACTTTCTGATTTCTAGAGAATGCATTTGGTAAGTGAGAATAAAATTGTTTCTTTTTTCTATATTTTTAAATAAGCAATGCCTCTTAAAAGGATGGATGAAAAAAAAAATTTAAGGGGATACTATTCATTCCCATGATTTCAAGTTAAAACATCTTTTAACTATTTTCAATATTTGCTATTTTAAAGTTATGTTTTCCAAAAATTGTTTTCATTTTTATCACCAAATGTATTTTTACAAGTCTTTTCGTTTTCTGCGAACATGAAAATGGAAAAAAGGATTGATGTCAAAAACCAATTTCACAGTTAGCTTTTCTGGCAGTTTTTCTTGCAACCAAATGCTATTAAAGCCTCTCTACGCTTTAAATCACAGAGTGTTCTTGTTCCATGGGTGCATGTGCTATTCAATAAGAAAATAGTGGAATAGGACTTCAAGTTCTAGCTCTTGTGATGGAATTCCAAGGCAAAAGAAATGATTGACAAATTGGCCAAAAGGATTGCCAGTTAATGATGATTCTTGAGCTGCTTGAGCTTTGCCTAACCGTTTCTCCCACTTTGTCAATGGTGGAATTTCTAAAACTGTTTTTAGATTTGCTTTGATCTTTGGAGTATTTGCACAGTGCAAGTTCTTCCATGAAATTACCTTTGGTAGTCTTCGAAAATTTCTTCCGACAAATTTTCACATCATTTTCCAAGTCGTCTTCTTCTATTCTTGTCATTTGACCTCTCAAATGCCTGTCAAGTGATGCCTGCTATCTCATTCATTGTGGAACCTTGTTGATTTATGTGCCATCATCTCAGCTTTGTTTCTGCATGATAGTTTTTTAATTTGAGATAGAGATAGTTTCATATCTCAACTCAACTCATCTAAGCCTTTTCCCAACTACATAGGGTTGATATGACGGAGTTTTATGCTGGGTGTCAGCTATCTAATGCAACCCTCCTTTAATTACTCGGGGTTGAGACTGGCATTGGCAGAGTTTGAGCTAATCTCATATGCTTCCTTTTATATCCTATAGGGTCTACCTACAAACAAGGACTTGCTGGAAGGTTTATCTACTCAATTGCGTAATTTAAAGCAGTTGACATTGTTGGTGGGTCTCAATGATCATGAGTTTGAAGGAATCTCATGCTTGCTCAAGAGCTGTTCAAATCTGGAGATTCTTCGCATCCACACCATTGATGAACACATTCAAGAGGTTATTTTATATTTAGTTTCATTACCTATTCGTGCATGACTTGTCATTAGCAATCATGTATATGGTAGTGCATATATAAGTCAAAGTTTTAGATGTCATGGGATGGAATTGCTTCAATTTATTAATGGAACAGGATACATTGCCATCCTGCTTTATTCTAACACTTGGAATAGGAGTGTTCCAAGATATGTAGATTGGGATGTTGGGATAATGACGGGATAACCCGTTCTAATATTTAGACAACTACCCATCCCAGCATTCCATGGGATGCTCCATCGGGACCTGAAACCTTGTTTTAAGTTATGCTTCTTTATTACCATTCATGCATTTGGTTACCTGATGTTTCTTTTTATGAGGGTGTAGCTTGTACCACTCACCAATGACTAGCTTTCTCCCTCTGCAGGAGCTTAATAATGCCTTCCCCGATGTATCTCTTTTCTCCCAGAGGGAGACCTGGGATTATCATAGGAAAACGTTGGTTCATCTCTTGGAAGTGAGAATATATGGATTTAGAGGAAGGGAGCATGAGATTGAATTTGTGCAATTCTTGCTGGAATGTGCAAATAACTTGAAGAAAATGGTTATTTCGTTTTCAGGCGAGGCTTCTGTAGATCAGAGTATGAAGACCCGGATGGCTGAGAAACTGATGGCACTTAAGAAAACCTCTCCGGAAGTAATCGTTTTCTGTACCTGAAGTAGAAGGGCTTCCATGGGCTTGATGATGTTTATGGTCTTACAGTGCTATCTGAGCGCTTAATAGATTTTCAGTAATAGTGTCAAAAATTGTGAATAGCAATGTGCCTATGGGGGTTATGCCATCTCTCAGTTAAATCATATTTTGTTGGCTTTGTTAGCTGTTATTTGTGATGTTTCCACTGCATTGGCAAAATTGGTGATATGACTGGATTAGTGAGGCTGTAGAGTTAATGTAACTTTGTCATATTGGGTTGCGTTAGATTGGGTTTGAGCTATTAACAAAAAAAAAAAAAAAAAAAGAAGAAGAAGGGCAACTCATGGTTTGGACTGGAAATGGGTGCAGCCAGCTTGTCTCAGACTTGTCAATTGGTTTTTTATTTTTTATTTTTTCCTCCATAGCAGTCTAAATATATTTGGCAAGGCTTGAGTCTAAATGCAAGCTGATCAAATTTTGGATTGAGCTCGAGGCCTAAACTTGGTTGAAGCTTGAACTTATAACTAGCTCGGAGTGTCTGATTGTCGAGGTCCGCCTAACCCAAACTTTTAGGTAGTGTTTGAAATAGGGAATAAGTGGGGATATCCCCTAGATATCCTTTCTTATTTTCAAAAGCCATAACTATAAGGGATAGCTAGGAATAAAGTTAACCAAAGGGATAATTTATCGTTAACCATGGGTTATCCCCTCAATTTATTCCTTAGAATATGCAGGATAGCTGGTTATCCCTTCAAATAAGAGTAAAAAAAAGTTATCCTATGGATTTACATTTTTGCATTTGATATGATCAATAGGATAGATAAGGGATATCCCTAGGGATAGCCAGGGGATAAACTCTATCTCGTACACTTATCCATGGATAATATATTTTCTATCAAACACTACCTTAATTAGTCTAACTTAAACATCAAATACAACATTATTCATATGGCAATCCCTAGCTAATTTAGTTGTCCTTTTATCCCTCTCATCTTGGTTTGGGTCATGGATATCCAACCTAGTTCCAATCTGATTAGATTCGATTTGATCCATTTTTAAAATTTATCGGTTAGGTTGGATTTTAAAATTGAACTAGATCTTATATAGATCTATTGTCAACCCATTTAGTTTGTATAACTCCATATCCCTCCACGAACTTATTTTTCACTAGTTAATATATATAATATAATATGAAGCAAAATATGGTGTCCAAATATTAGAAGCAATGCAATTAAATCTAAGTAAAAAGAATATCATCATTATAATTGCAGTAGAATTTAGGATATATGATAATTATAAATTGGTTTAAATGTAAGATATAACTATTTGTAACTTAAATATCGATTTAGTCCTGAAGAGCAAAGAAGTAGATTCATGTAGTCGATCCCATGTAGTCCCATGTAGTTGAGAAAATGCTTAGATGAGTTAAGTTGAATTTAGTTAAATGGAACTTTTCATTTTAAATTCCTGCCCATTATATAAATTAGAGAACTATTTGACACATTAGATTAGGGTATCGATTAGCTCAACTTCTCTTAATTATATCGGTGACCTATCAAATCCAAAACCCAAGTATACTCATTTGCAATTAGATTGGTGTTGGATTGGGTCTTATTTCATGTGAACCTGTGATCTAATAAATAAAAAAGTTAAGTAGGCCTTTAAAAAAAAAAAAAAAAAAAAGCAGAATATAAGAAACAAAGGTACAAAGAAAAAGTGGTCAAGAGAAGAAAAACAAAAGATTTTTTTATGATTAAGTTGTTTCTTTAATAGAAAAGTAATAAAGTCTTTGATCGATGTAAAATTTTAAAGAATAATTATTTGCGAGATGTTCTTCACATCTAATGATCCAATACCGATTTATTTCACATACACGTGTGAACATTTAAATATAATATATTTAATATAAAAAAATATATTATAATACTACTAATATACGATATAATATATAAAATATGAATATTTACTAATATATTATACTACTAAATAATATATTCAATAATATTATATAATATAAATTATTTAAATATTAAAATATTTTTATATAAAAATATTAAATATATATTAGAAATTATATAAATATAATAATTTAATATGCAAGATGGTAATAAATATTAATAATTTTAAATCTAATATTTATATTATTATATAAACATATAATAGTACTTAAATATTAAATATTGTATTGATATTAAATTTAATATTTACATAAATATTATATTGTATATTTAATATTTAATATATAAATATTAAATATTTAAATATTATCAAGTGCATATTAAATATATAATTATTAAATATTATTAAAGATTAATAAGAAATTACTAAACTTTACTATCATATACCCATCTTTCATTTGGAAATCGAATTAGCCTGATTTATGATAAACTCGGATTATCAGGGATCAAGTGTTACTATTGAGATTACTATATCTAATACTAAAAATAATAATTATATGATAGTTTTATATTTTCAAAATAAATTACCACTAATGAAACTCCCTCTAACGCTAGCCAATGTGCATGTTTAAAGGCATGACGTTTTGCAACAAATTTGAGCAAACTTGAAATAGTTAGCAAGGGAAAAGTCCTCTACACCACGTGTGGTGTAGAGTGCACATCATACCTACTGATTAGCCATGCATTTGTACGGTGCATGAAAGAACAAAATTATTTTTGATCATGCTTGGCACATGTGCACGGTGTGCGCGATCTGCACCATGCGCGGTGCACAATGACCTTTCCTAGTAGCAAGTATGAATCCCAAAATCTAAATTTGACTGCATGCTGAATGCAATTGCAAGCGCGCAACTAGTAGAGATGGGCACTAGGCCACGTGCCATGCCGGGCCTGAGCCTGAGCCCATGATGGGCCATTTCTGGCACGACCCACCAGGGGATATTTAGGGTTTAAATAATTTAATTTTAAGAATTTAAATTTTTTAGCTATCATATTAATTAAATTTTATTAAAAATATCTCTATTTATCTTACGAATCATTTTTTTTAGTTTATTTTTTTGATTATTTATACTATTTAATAATTGATCCATCTATTGGATCATTGAGCTACTGGTCCAATCTTTTAATTGTGTTAAAGTCTATATTTCTAACTATTGTATGTAATTGACTATAACTTGTGAGTCACATTTATAGTAATGCATCACTGGTATATATCTTTTTGGTTACATTTACATTATTATATTTAAGGCATGCTACACGTTTGAATGGCACCCTCTGCAACTTTTATCCATTAATTCATAATTTAACGACATCAGAAGGAAAAAAAATAACAAAAAGGAACAAGACCTACTAAGTTTAGATATTCTCATGAAGACTCAAATTTATAAGAAAGACTAGATCGTTTGGTGCACTGTACGCATCGTGAATGAGTCAAGCAAAAAAGTCTGATCTCTTGACGTTAACCGTGCTCTTGTTGAGCGAAACCAGCCAGAGAGCACAATAGGCCCAGGAATCACCTTATAGACTAGCTTGAGGACCAAACATGCAAACGCCGCACATCCGGTGCATGCTTTGTGCATCGAAGATCGATGAACAAAGTATTTTTTAACACGAGAAAAGCTGAGATTGATGCTCTTGGAGCATAGAATGTGCTTTAACAAGGCCTTTTGTATAGGCCTTATGTCTTCCTGAAGCTTGAATTGGTTTCATTCCTAATAATATAGGTTTCACTTCTAATAATATAGGTTTCACTTCTAATAATGTATCTTTTTTTTAATTATTAAAATGAGTCATCTCTATTTTTTTATCTTTCTATTGTATTCTAGAAGTCAGGCCTAGCCCCCTCCTTCATGTACCATTTTGATTTTAAATTAATAAACTAGTAGGGATCTATGCCAAACCCTCACCATTAAGATGGCTTCATATTAATAATTTTTTATTAATAATAATTTTTAATTTATTAAAAAAAAATTTTTTATAAAAAAATTTTATCAAGCCCTTATGGGCCGTGCCAGCACAGGTCCATGTGGGCCTGGGCGATGCCGGCGGGAAAAATTTTTTTCTGAGCTCGGTACGGCCCGTTTCGTGCCTCTAGCAACTAGATTGGAAGTGCATTCAAAAATGATTGTTAGTTTTTCTTTACCTAGTTTTCAACAAGAGAGAGAAGAATGTGGCGGTCCAATTTATGCTCTAAAAATAATTAATAATAACTGTGAAAGGTTCCCATTATTATTAATTCATGCCTGGTTGTTGCTCTTTAAAATTCTCCAACAATAAGGTTGCATATAGATTAAATATTAAAATATCCATATCTATATCTTTTTTGATTTAACAATATAGATATAAATAAAGATATTAGTCAAATAAAAAATTTATATCAATACTATTTTAATTATATATACATGCATAAGCGTGAGTATAAGTTGAATAATTAAACTTTATGATCAAGTGAAATGTTATTAAGTAAAAAATAAATTAAATATAATTTAATTTATGTGATCACTTAAAAAAAGTTCATGAGTGCTATATAAAATTAAAGAGGATTAGACGTAAAATTGGATATTTGCTGTAAATTGAATGATTATCCACCTATATTCATATTTTTAATAAATATAAATATAAATATAAATATAATATATAAATATATATTAGTTGTATCCCTAAATTGTATTAGAGTTTGATAAAAAATTATTCCACCAACTTTCACCCAATGGACAACCATATCAGGCCTGTAGAAAGGGAAATTGGAAGGCAAAATTCGGTTCGGATCAAATGGGAGGTCTAAAGCGGTCCTGCTTCGGATCCGAGCCGGGCCCAAACTATTTACACCAGCTCCCCTTGGCTCGCCGCTTGCGCGACGGAAAGACGACTGCCTCTGGGGATATCGATGGCGGCTCGGGCGGCGCTCGCGGCGGCTTCCTCTATCTCTCGCTCCTCCCTCCCCTCTCCGGCGGCGAAACTCGTCCCGCGACGAGGCCTCGCCGGCGGCGGAGGTCAGTCTCTTTCTCTTTCTTGATCGCTCCCTTCATTAATTCTTCTGATTTAATCCCTCCTTTAAATCGATCGTCGATTATAAAGTAAACTTTACTTACAAACCGATTTAAAACTAGTTAATAAAAAAATCTAAATTCAATGGGTCTGAGGGCCCACTCATGTAGCTTAGATTTAGGTTTTTATGATATATATATAGTGAAATCAGTTGCAAAATGAACCATCGGTAACTTTAATTCGATGATGCGAGATAATTTTCATCTTCAGCTTTGTTGCATGCCTATTAGGATTTTATGTTGATATTATTTTGTATATTTTAAATTTTTGCAGATCATCATGGACCCCAAAAGGTTAACATTTGGGAAGACCCACTGAGTCCATCTAAATGGAAGGAAGAGCATGTAAGCTTTGTATTTATAGCACCATATCTATTTTCACTAAATTTACCGCTGAGTCCATCTAGAAAATTTAGGGTTTTATGCAGACAATATAGGATCCTATGAGGGGTGACTGGAATAGATCTAACCTTTAGATTTTTATTTTTCCCCATAAAGTGGCTCCCGTGGGACTTGAACTTGCACCATTATGCTTGTCAGCCCAAGCTTTTTAACATTACGCTGAGCAATAACCCCACACATGCAATTCTGCTAAATACAGTCTAAAAATTCTTTATGTATCTTCTTTGGAAACTCAGAAATTAAATAATGTGGAATCTGGATGAAGTACTGATGAGCTGATTCCATGCATGTATACAACTGTTGTCAATGAATTTCTTGATGCATACTATTGAGTGTATTGTTGAGCTAAGTGGAATTCCACAAGGATGAAGTAGGAGTTTTGCTGTTCAGTATACCCTAGAAAAACGGTTTTGCAGTTTGATCATACCTTTAGGAAGTATCAGTTCCAAAGTGGAAAATCTGCTGTTTTAAGTTGTAAGTTTTCCTAGAGCAGAATAAATTGGATCTATAGATGCCTGCGCTCCAACTACAGAGCCTTCTGGTGAGATATATTAAGTCCAATGATTTTTAGCATGCGTTTGGTATGGGGTTAAAGGGGTGAAAAGTTTCTCATAAATTTTTCACCCTTCTTTTGAGGGTTTTGGCATGGAGTTAACTTTTTTTCAGAGGTATAATTTTCCCCCCTCTTTTATCCTCGAAATTGTTAACCCAAGAGGACTGTTTGGCATGAGTAACTTTTCACCTCCTTTTAAGAGTGATTAGCATGGGGTTAAATTTTTTTTAGGGGTATAATTTTTTCTCCTCTTTACTCTTCAAATTGTTTACCTGAGGGGTGTAGGTTAACAAGATTAAAGGTAAAAACTTTTTAGGGAATGAAAAGGGCTGAAACATTGGGACTAACAAGATATTAAATAATTTTGCTACACATATATACTATATATTATAATATTATACATATTATATTTTGTTGTCTTATATTATATTATGAGGTAGACTTGGCTACATCCAAATGTAGCCAAGTCTAGATCTGGTTACCTCCTCCATCTTGATTTCATACAGTTCACGAATCCGAAGATAAAAAAGTAAAAAAGGGTAGGGTGGCTCTGGAATCCGTGTGGATCTAAGGGTGAAAAAGGTGATCAAATTTGAATTTGACTATATTCAAATGTAACCAAGTGTACCTTTTATAATATATAATATTATGATATATATATTCACCTCTATTATATTAACTCCATTCCAAATGTAGTTAATAATTACATCTATATTATTTCACCCTCCATTTATGGATACAATCAAATATAGTTATTAGGAAAACTTTACATCGTTGAAATTTTCACTAGAAATGTTACCCCTGTAACTTTTCATCCTCTTTTTTTAACTTTATACCAAACGCATCCTTAAGGATAGAAAAATTTTTATCCGTTGTCATTTGATATATGTGGCTTAAATCAAACCTTGCAGTTCATTCTGTGTCTAAATTGGAAATCACATTCAAATCAAACAATGTGGTGTAATGTAAGATTATAGCTATGACCTACTTGTCTGTTTAACTTTTATGCCCCTCCACCCGAAATCAAATCGAACTGCCCCAAATCAGATTGAATTGGGTAGTTCGACATGGTTCACACTGATTTAGGGCCGGTATAGGACTAGCAAAAATGAACTATTTTCTAGTTGGTTTAGTTTGGTTCAAGCTGAACCGATTGGTTTGATTTGGTATGCCCTACCATGATTGACATAAATATGTAATAACACAAGATAGAATAAGAAATGAAGTTATTTATGAAAAGATAAAAATAATATCAATTATGGACAAAATTGAGAGAAGGATAACTTAGATGGTTTGGACATTTATAATATATACCTAGGGATGCATTTGAGTGAAGGGGTGATTTGATACATATAAAAAAGGTAGAAGTATACCGAAAATTTTATAAGAGAAAGTAATAAAGAAAGATTTAATATTTTTATATTTTATAAAAATATGACTTTAAATAGAGTATAATGGAGAAAAGGGATTAATGTAGCTCACCTTAACTACTTTGGGATTAAGGCTTTGTTATTGTTGTTGTTGTTGTTATTTTCAGTCTTTGACAGGTTTTAGATTCGAAATTATGTTAAGAGTTTAGAGGGCCAAGTCTAGTGCTTATGTGGTATATCTTAGTTATTTGCTACATAATTAAGTTTTTAAATTTCTTGGGAATCATAAGGGGTTGATCAAAGAAAGGGGAGACTGAGTTCAATATCTGTATGGCCACCTTGTGTGTCCATATGCCCCTCACAACTTCCTCTCTTTTTTGTCCAAATATTTCTTGATATTAAGTTGACTCTTGCATCTAGAGAAATTTCAGATATTAGATTGTTTTATTTCTTAAAATTTGTGCTTATGACTCTTCCTTTCTATCTTAATAAATATCTTTGGTCTTGACTATACTATGTAGGTGCTGTGATTCTATGTGTTCTCATAACTCCAGTTCCACATCACCAAAGATAGATAAAGCACCTAAACTATAAGACAAGCATCTCCAGACCATACAAATGCATGGCTAGCCTGTGCATAAGTTTTGGTTAAGATATGCCAAATTCCACTAAGCATACAAATGGAATCTAACCATACATGTCCTAGAATTATATTTTCTAAATTGTCCAAACTAACAATCCATGCTTCGCCCCTAAAGGGAGATTTTTGAAAATATAAAAATATAACGCTTGGACCAAGGGTCAAGTTGGTCATTTTCTTACATCTCTCTCTCCTCACCCTTTGAAAAAGTGAGCGATGAGATAGATCCACACCATTAGAACTTTTCTCATTACTAAGCTTACCCAATCAATATCACTGGCTCTAGTCAGTTTCTTCTCTCTCCTCCATGATTGATAAAGCAATACCAGCAATCCAGCCTGAGCTTCAATCAAGCATTATCAGTCAAATCCTTTCAATTGGGGGCAAGCAAGCATACGGGGAGGCCAGTTACAATCATTGCAACTCAATCAATAGGAGGGGCAAGCTAGACATTGCAACCACTTTCTTAAATCATTTCTACCCCCATTCACTTCTTCTAACTTAATTTTATGTAAGGTTTTAAATCTCACGGAATGGTGCTGTCCTGATTTTTTATGTAATAGGATCACGCCATCCATTCCGTTCCGACACTTGGGATAGAGGAGTCTCAAGATGTGTGCCGATTGAGATTTTAGGACAATGGAGAAATGGTCCTGTCCTAACATTTGGGACAGTAAATCACCCAGATTTCCATGAGATGTCTCGCTGAGACCTGAAACGTTGATTCTATGTATATGTTGATTCTCTATTGAGGGTGGGGAAATGAGCGAATACACTTCTTTCGAATTGTATCATTTCCTTTCTTTCTTTGTTTCAGAAAAAAGAGAAATAAAGAATGTAAATTAAGTAAAGTGATGTTTTTTTCAAAAATTCTTTGATTCCTGTATCTTGGTAGCCGATGGAGTCACGACTCTCCATCAGATGTTTCTCCTCAATTATTCATGTGCACCAGATGCTGTTAGGTTATGTTTCATAAGTGAATCTGTGATGGTACCATTCATCATTTGGCAAAAATCTCATCTTTGTGAAAGGAAATTTTTAGCACCTTGAGTATACCCAATGCAATCTGACTTCATTTATTCCCTCCTTTTGAGGAATATATTTGTAACATAGCTGCATATGTTAGCAACCATTTACGCTTTTGGGATGGTTCTTTACTTCTTAGCATTAACTTTTATAACTTACGTACTTGGAGGGAGCTTACAATGACAATCACCGAATCTTACATATTTTAAGCACTATCTTGTATTGCAATCCTTTAACTCTCTTTTGCTTTTATATTCCTGCCTAGTTTTCACTCCTATTTTTGTTGAGGTCTTATAGAATGTTTTCTTTCTTTCTTTCTTACGTTTTTTCTTTTTTGAGATGATGAGAAATGAAGTTCACGTGTCTTGCAGATGGTGCTTGCTAGCTTAGCTGGCTGGTTCTTGCTAGGTTATGGAGGATACAAGCTTTTTAGTGGAAAGAAGGAAAAGAAGGAAGAGGTAGTTGTTAGCTTTTAAACTGTGAAATTACACCCTTAATTTCACATATTCATGCTTTGGAATTATATATGCTTGATATGCCAAGTGAAGAATATTGTGCTTCCCTTTGATAATTTAGTTTTGTATCTACTTGAAGAGGATTCTCAAACATCAAGTTCAAGATCACCTTGGAAAAATTGCAGCATAACAAGTGTGCACAAAGTGATATTTCTCAATATAAATGCAGATATTTGTCTAATAAGATTTTCTGGAGGTAAACAATATGTGAAGGAGGGGCTGGTTTAGAATGCCTGGCATTCTAACATGCTGGGCTGGTGGTATAGCTGGGAAGAGGATATGGAGAAGAGAATTTGAAATAACTTACATACAGGGGATCTTACTTTTCCTATGGTATACATCATATTCGTGTCCACTTCCAAAGTTGGTATATATACCATTTCTTGTAGAATTTTGAGATCATCACTCCAACTAAATGAATGCATCCATCTCTCTACATCAGTGGATTTTTTGAGCAAGATGGAGTGTTTTGGCCCTTTTAGAGCATAACAATTCAGGCAATCCCAACATGTAAGGTCTCATATATCATCATCTAGGGATGTCGCTAATAAGTGATTCCCATTTGAATTTTTTGAATTTTTTCAATTGTTTGATGCCTTTATTAATGCATCGATGTCGTGTCGTTAATTGATTTCTTTTTCTTTTCTTTTTCAAATTGATGTGGCTAATTCAACTACGTTACAGTTAACGAATGAGGCAGACTAACGGAGGTAAAATCAGACAACTAAAACCCTTGTTATGGTCTAACGTGTCACCCTCAGTCTCAGCACTGACTCTGGAGTTGGTTTCGACATCGACTCTAACGTTAGTCCCAACACCGACTCCAGCATCGGCCTCGGTGCCCATGTGGCTCACTATCGATTGCAACCGCCACATGGCACACCTACCACCACCTGTTGTTCCACGTGATCCACTTGCCACCTGCAGTCTCATGTGGTCCACTATGCCTGTGGCTCCACGTGGCCCATCTATCGGTTACGACGCACGTTCAACAAGACTTGGCCTACCAATCGTCTGCAGCACTGCGCCTGACAAGACTTAGCCCACCAACTGACTGTAGCCGCCCATATCAGACAAAGAAGTGGCATGTTAGTTCTGATAAGCCATGAGGTGGACACCCCCTCTCATTGCTGGCCTCATCACTTGTCCCATGTCAGAACACGGCGTTTCGGGTGTCCAAAAAGGGGTAAAAGGGATTTTCGATCATGTATAAGAACCTTCGTTCATGATGAGAGAAAAACTTCAACTTCTTCGAGTTCTGAGCTAACTCCTCGAAGACTTTTTTTTGCAGGATCTTAGTCCAAGGTGGAGGCTTCGAAAGTCTCATAGGCCCATCCTCACCGGATACCGAGTTTCAGATTTTACTTGACGTTCGAAGGTGGTTTGGCGACAACAGATTGGCGCGCCATAAAGGGGATGAGAAGTGAATATCTACGACGGCTAGTGGCGGATCTCCATTCCTCTCCAAGAAGAAAATAGCGGTTATACGTGCTCGGGAGGCCTTCGCCAGCCATGCTGGGGGGCATCCTTCGGAGGCTGAGCAGTCGGAGGTTAACTTTCCTGCTCCACCTCTACCATCGTTGTCGGTTACTCAATTCGATCAATTTGCCACCCTTGCCCAACAAGTCCAGGATCTGGTGGCTGTAGTTCGAAGTTGTAGGAGCAACACTCAGTGGCCACACAACAACCACCCAGCCTTCTTCACCTCATGTGGTGGGCCCTCAGGTCAGCCAGCAGTCGACCCGTGGTAGAATCCCTTCGTGGGAGCCCAATCGCCGTGCTTCACCAATGCCTCATTGTCGAGAGGCCCCCAAGAGGCCATGATCTCCCACCCACCGTTCTAGTAGCTTCCCAGACAGCGGCACGGGAAGGAGCCCGAGCGGGGACATCGCCATCAGCGTTATCCCTTCCCTTACTCATCCTCTAAATCTTCAGGGGTGGGGTCCTTCAACAGTCGGATCGATCGTCGGGCGGAGCGATGGTTCGATGAATACAATCAACGACTAGAGGAACTTAGCTGCAGGATCATCAATTAACTGGAGGCAGACTACGATAGTCACCCTCTGTTGACCAGTCACATTCTGAAGGAGACGATTCCAACCTGGTTTTGCCTTCCCAAGCTGGATCCCTGCGATGGCACTATTGATTCGCTGGACTATCTAAAAAGCTATAAGGTACTTATGCAATCCAGGGGGCGACCGATGCCCTTCTTTGCATCGTCTTTCCACCACCCTTCGGAAGGTCGCGTGCGCCTAGTACTTTCGCTTACCATCGTGCAGCATCAACTTCTTCAGGCAACTAAAGAGGGCCTTTCTAGCGTACTTCAACCCCTGTCGAAAGATCCCTCGGATGGTCGATACTTATTCTTCGTTCAATAGAAGGTTGACGAGTCGCTCAAGGACTTCGTGGCTCGTTTCAAGGTGGCCCCGCCTTTAGGTCTATCACCTCGACGACTCTGTGGCCACCCTGGCCCTGAAGTGAGGGTTTCGCCCCTCTCGCTTCAACTACTCCCTCAACAAGAAATCTCTCAGTTCATACACCAAACTCCTGAGTCGCATGTAGAAGTACATCTGCATTGACGATGCCGACTCTACCCGAAGGGAAGCCGATGGAGGGTCCAGCAAAAGGCAAGTCCGCGGGGAGCCAAGCGGACCTTGCCCCAAGAAGCTCGAGCCTCCACGACGATCGGATAATTGGCCCCGGAACTTCGCTCCCAAGGAGGAGCATCTTACCCCTCTGCTCGCCCCGAGATTCCACATCCTAATGGAAATCGAGGGCAAGCCATACTTTCAGCGTCCTGCTCCTCTGAAGTTAGGAGCCCCCCCCGCAACAAGAACCTCTATTGCTGCTTCCATCGGGATTACGCCACGACACGGAGGATTGTTGTCATCTGAAGAGGGCGATCGAGGAGCTTATCCAGCGAGGCTACTTCGGAAAGTTCGTCCAGAAGGGAAACTCGACTGCTTTAGGTCAGGTGGAACCTTCGGCCGCTCAAGTCAACATCGACAATGCCCTAACCGAGAAGATTATGGCCATGATTTCTTGGAGGGCAGACGATACCTCTAAAAGGTTGCGGGAAGATGAGGGATTAAAGATTGTAATCCCTTTTTTAAAGGGAACCTAGTGGGGTAGATAATCCTAATGATGATAGCGTTGTCGTGTCTATAACAATCGCCAAGCACCCTGTAAAGAGGATTCTCATCGATAGTGAAAGTTCGGCTGACATTTTCACTTACGACGCTTTTGTTCGGATGAATCTATCTCCCAACTCCCTTCGACCCGTGACTTCGCGCTTGGTTGGTTTTATCGGGGATTCTGTAAGAGTAAAAGGAAAAATCATCCTTTCGGTCACAGCAGGGATGCCACTGTGTCAAAGCACAGTTTGATAAGATTCTTGGTTGTCCGAGTGCCCTTGGCCTACAACGCCATTCTCGGACGATCAGGTCTAAATCTCCTAGATGCTATCATCTCCCACCAAGCATTTGCTCGTCAGATTCTCACTAGTGAAGGAATCGGGAAAATGTGCGGGGAGCGAACCTGGTGCCACTCTGTTACCGCACAGCACCCAGTCTTTAGGAGGCAGCTACTCCATAGATTCCTGAGCTACTCGAGCCCAGAGATTCCGAGAGGGGAGAGCCAGTCGAGCACTTGCTAGCCTTTCCGCTAGGGGAGACCCGACGAAGACGGTTCGAATCGGCGCACTCCTTCCCGCGAAAGCAAGGGACCAGCTTCTCGCCTTCCTGCGGGCTAATTCGGACGTCTTTGCCTGGTCTGCATTAGATATGCCAGGCATACCATCGGAGGTGATCACCCATAAGCTCAACATTGATCCAAAGTGTTGGCCAGTCCGATAGAAGAAGAATTTTGCCCTCGAGCTACAGAGGGCCATCGACGAGGAGGTCCACAAGCTGACCGCCGCTAGCAACATCCGAGAAGCACACTATCTGGACTGGTTGGCCAATGTGGTGATGGTCTGTAAGGCCAATGTGAGCTGGAGGATTTGCATCGATTTCATCGACCTCAACAAGGCGTGCCCCAAAGACAACTTTCTACTGTCTGGAATGGATCAGTTGGTGGATGCCATGTTCGGTCACGAGCTTCTTAATTTCATGGATGCCTTCTCGAGGTACAACCAGATAAAGATGGATCCAAGGAACGAGGAGGCTACTTCCTTCATGACCGAGAAAGGCGTTTACTGTTACAAGGTAATGCCTTTTGGACTAAAAAATGCAGGGGCCACATATCAGAGGCTGATGAACAAGGTTTTTAAAAACCAAATCGGGTGTAAAATGGAGGTGTACGTGGACGACATATTGATAATAAGTATCCGCATTGCAACCATATTGCTGACTTATGAGAAACCTTCAACAATCTTCGCCGCTACCAGATGAGACTGAACCCCTGCAAATGCGCATTTGGGGTCACGGTAGGTAAGTTTATGGGGTTCTTGGTAACCCAGTGAGGGATCGAGGCGAACCAGGAGAAGATTCGGGCCATCATCGATATGAGACCACCAGCCAACAAGGAGGTGCAGCGCGGCTCACCGGGAGGGTGGCTGCCCTCAGCCGGTTCTTGTCGAAGTCGGTCGAGTGGTGCATGCCCTTCTTTAAGGCGTTGTGGAAGATAAACAGCTTCGAGTGGACGGAAAGTGTCAGAAAGCTTTTGAGGGGCTAAAAGAGTTTTTGTCTATCCCATCACTGCTGTCGAAGCCGATGGAAGGAGAGGATTCTTCCTCTATCTTGCTGCCTCCTCGGAAGCGGTCAGCTCCGTTCTCGTCTGCGTGGATCCTGACGGAGCGCAAAGGCTGATTTACTACACCAGTAAAGTGCTTCATGATGTGAAGACCAAGTATTCAAAATTAAGAAGATTATTTTCGCACTAATAGTCTCCGCTCAACGTCTCAGGCCTTACTTTCAAGCCCATCCGATCATGGTGCTCATAGACAAACCTCTCAAGGCAATCTTGTCCCGTCCTAACACCTCCAGTCGGCTGGCTAAGTGAGCGGTTAGGCTGGGGGAATTTGATTGTCGTTCCGATCGAGATTGGCCATGAAGTCCTAATCTTAGCGGACTTCCTGATCGACTGCACTTGGACCGAAGAGCAGTCAGAAGAGCCCCACACGATGCCCTTAAATGCTATGCCCGAAGAGGTAGGAGAGGACTGGATCCTCCATGTGGATGGTGCATCAAACTCCCAAGGAAGGGAGCAGGCCTCATCCTTGCGAGCCCGGAGGGGACGGTGGTGGAGTACGCCTTTCGGTTTCTCTTCAGAGCCACTAACAACCAAGCTGAGTACGAGGCCTTGCTGGCGGGAATGAAAGTCGCGATGGAGTTCGAAGTCAAGCGCCTCAGAGCCTTCACCGACTTTCAGCTCATCTTCGGACAAATCACCGAAGAGTACGAAGCTCGGAACCCCACTATGTTCCGATACCTGAGTAAGGTCCAATCATATACCTCATTCTTTTCTCACTTTAGCATCAGCTAGATCCTCAGGGTGAAAATGCCAAGGCCAATGCTTTGTCTCGGTTAGCCACCTCAGCAGATTGGGCCCTGGGGAGAATCTACATGGAGCATCTGGAGGTCCCGAGCATCGACGTAGTAGAAGAAACTCTGCCGGTCGTCCAAGAACCCACGTGGATGATGCCAATGTCGCTACCTCACCGACAGCACCCTTCTTGCTGATCATATGGAGGCCAAACTATTCAAGTGGAGAGCCTCCAAGTTTCTGGTGCTGGACGGACGACTCTATCAGAGGTCCTTTTCTTATCTCTCCTCAAGTGCGTCAGCCCTGTGGATGCCAACTACATCTTCATGAGATTCATGAAGGCATCTGTGGGAATCATTTGGGGGGCAGAAATTGGCGTACAAAGCCCTGCCAGGGTACTACTGGCTGATCATGCAAGAGGATGCTGCTGAGCTGATCTGGAAGTGCGATAGCTGCCAGCGACATGCTTATATCCAGCGGCAGCTAGCCTCCTAGCTGAGTCCTCTCTCAGCTCCATGATCCTTCGTCCAATGGGGAATGGATATCCTAGGACCATTCCCCTCGGCCTTCGGTCAGTGAAAGTTTCTGCTCGTCGCCATCGACCACTTCACTAAGTGGGTTAAAGCCGAAGCGCTGACAAAGATCATTGAGAGTAAGGTAAGATCTTTTTTCTAGAAGTCCATTATCTGCCAGTTCGGGCTATCTCACAACCTTATCACCGACAACACCGGTAGTTCGACAATGCCTCTTTCAAAGAATTCTGCATCGAACTGGGTATCTGCCAACAGTTTACTTTCGTCGGCCACCCACAGACAAATGGGGCAGCCAAGGTTACGAACCGGACCATCCTTCAGGGGCTCAGGACCCGATTGAATGAATTCAAGGTAGATGGGTGGAGGAGCTCTCGAACATACTGTGGGCGTATCACACGACGCCAAGGACTCCCACTGGAGAGACTCCGTTCAGCCTTGTGTTCTGCTCAAGTGTCATCCCTGTGATATCGGCATCCCCAGTCCTCGGGTGGAGTCATATGATGAGAAGAACAATCCCGCTCAACTAAGGGCCAACCTCGACTTCATCGAAGAGGCACATGATCGGACATGACTCAAGATGGCTGCCTATCGTTAGCGAGCTACAAGATATTGCAACGCCGTGTCGCTCCAAGGCATCACCCCGGAGACTTGGTCCTCGGCGAGCTGAAGTCTCAAAGCCCATGGAGGGGGGCAAATTGCCCCCAAACTGGGAGGAGCCCTACCGGGTCACTAAGGCACTTCATCGCGGAGCATACCAGATCGAAGGATTCGATGGAAAATCACTTCCCCGCATCTGGAATGCAGACAACCTTCGCCGGTACTATCAATGATGTATACATTCAGCCAATTAAAATAAAGATAAGTCCAAGTGTCCCTTCCTCTCTTTCGATCAGCTCTGCGAGATAGATGTCAAAAGGCTCTTGGGCTTGGTCTCAACGACTCCCGAGTCACCCTTGGGGTTCAAAAGGCTTTGGGCTTGGTCTCAACGACTCCCGAGGTATCCTTCGGGGTTCAAAAGGCTCTCGGGCTTGGTCTCACTCCCGAGTCACCCTTCGGGGTTCAAAAAGGCTCTCGGGCTTTGTCACGTCCCAGACCCAAAAATTTTGAGCTAGGGTGACAACCCGCCGCATGCCAGGCACGCAAGGCATCCCGAATCATGACACTGAATTCAAGAAAGGCAACAACCTATATATCATTCAAGTCCATAACTTTAATACAATCCATAACTAAAGATTTGGGCTACAAGCCCTACACGCAAACATTATTGGGGTTACATCAACATATGAATCCACTTTATTTTAAATAGAAGCTCCAACGACCCTATGGTTCGTTCTTCAATCCTGAGGCTCTGAAAAAACATTGTGAGATTTATATGAGCTCACACTCAATAAGTAAGCCTATATTAATATAAAATAGTCATATATCATCATATCTTATCAAGATATCATCAAGTCATAATTTCATAAACTTCCAATTTCAATGCATTTATCATGCTATCAGAACAAGCATATCAACTCAAAATAATTTGGAAGCTTTATACAATAAATATCAGAAAATGCATTGTAAACAACCCACTGTTTATATGATCATTTTTATATTATATTTTATGTGTCCCACGGCCCTACTATACCTCAATCAGCGCACATCCTCTAGATGTGTGTGGCCTCCACATGCCACCTCATCGTCAGTCATAGCGAATCCTCCAGATGCGTGTGGCCTCCATATGCCACCTCATCATCAGTCATAGCGTATCCTCCAGATACGTGTGGCCTCCACATGCCACCTCATCATCAGTCATAGCGCATCCTCCAGATACGTGTGGCCTCTACATGCCACCTCATCATCAATCATAGCGCATCCTTCAAATGCGTGTGGCCTCCACATGCCACCTCATAATCAATTAGCACACATTCTCTAAATGTGTGTGGCCTCTATATGCCATATCATCATCAAACAGAGCACATCCTCTAGATGTGTGTGGCCTCCACATGCCACATCATAGGAGAACCGCGGCGACACATATAAATATAATTCTGGGTCATCATTATATATGCATATCACACATCATGCATCATCATAAGCATAATCTTTTCATATAACATAAACAGTGGTTTGTACGTTCTTAATCATTGCATGTAACCAATTTATTTTGCAAAGTTAAAAAAATAAACATATACATCACATTTAGCATAAACACAATAACCACTACTTTGCAAATTAATACCAACTTATTATAGCAAATATTCAATTAAATATTCATGATACAGTTTACCAATTTTCAAAATAATCAATAAAACTCAATTTCATAAGTATGCATAAAATTATAAATACCATAATTTATAATTTATAAAATTATTATATTTGGCTTACTTACCTCGATACGCAACTCCAAAATGATAAATCAGCTACTGTAGTCATAATAAATGCTCATATATAGATTTATGGTACTATTCAAAATAATCAAACCAAATAAACTTCCGTTTTCCTTATCTCATAATATACTTGCAAACTATAAAACCATGAGTTATAAATTATTAATTATAAATAGACTTACTTATCTCAATATGCAAATTCCAAATGGTAAACCAGCTATCTAGACATCTGGGTACCTTTGATAAATCATTCATTGAGTTCCAACCTTGACCTCTCCACAATCACCATTTTCCTCTGGTTAGTTTTCTTTGTCATCAATGACATCATAATTCACTAATTCTGTGATCGCGTTGTTTCTCTACAGTCCACCAGATCCTCATCATTTTCTATCTCACCAATTTCACCTTCTGCAAATTTTCATGTGCATCGGCAGCTTGAGTCAAGGATTGACCGAGCGAGGTGCCCAAATCCCCAAATCAAGAATGATACTGGCAATCTGTTGATGTCCCAACCAAGCACTCTGCACACAGCCCTAGTAAATGCCCGGTGTGCGTTTATTCTCTTCGTCTTTGAGATGGAGTTTGAGTGTTGGATGAGCCTGATGCAGTCCCCGAGCTTCTTCCACTTCTTCACCCCGAGACCCCAACAAACCAAGCAGCTGAACTCTCCCTTCTCCCAGTTCTTCTCATAGTACTCCCTCAACATCCCATCTCTCTCGAAAAGTCCCAAGAAGAACTTGAAAACTATCTCCCCCGACTCCTCGTCCTCATCCATGGACTCATCTTCCTCATCCCCCTTATCGGAGTCGTCCTTCTTGGAGGAGAAGTCCTCGCAGGCCTTTAGCCCGCTCAGTTGAGCCCGATCCGCCAAGACCCTCGCCTGCTCCTTGGTGGATGCCGGAGGCCGAGGTTGGGTAGCGACCGGCAGAGGGGCGAGATCGGCCCAGGAGTCTGGCGGAGCATTTTGTTCCGGCGTGGGATTGCACGACCATTCGACTTCATCTTGTTCTTGGCTTCCTTCTTGAATGCGGTGCAAGTGGCCGGCCGGAGGCTGGTGGTTGGTGTTAGGGCTCCGGGGAGGTCCGCAGTGCCAAAGGGAATGGAGGTGGCAGACCTCTTCGGTGTAGAGGCGCCCGAGGGCAGGGGTCAGATGGCCATGGTCCATGACGAAAAGGTATGGCCAAGGGAGATGGGAACCCGACCGTCGGTATGATGACTTCCCTCCTCACCTTCCGGAGATAAAAAAATGAATGCGGAGTTCACCCTCCATATCCCTTTAAACACCCCAGCGACGCCTTGGCTCAAGGGACAACGGGGTCCCAAGCGCTACGTCGAGAGCGTAAGCATCAGCCAGATAATTTTCATAATTCAGACCCTGGTTCACACGAACCGGGTACTACAGGCTTGGTCTCAACGACTCCCGAGTCACCCTTCGGGATTCAAAAGGCTCTCGGGCTTGGTCTCAACGACTTCCGAGTTACCCCTAGTGGTTTCAAAAGGCTCGCTGCATCGACCCCAGAGTTGCCCTCAGCACCGATCCAAGAGTTGGTCTCGGTGCCCACGTGGCACACTACTGACTCCAGAGTCGGCCTCAACACCGACTTCAGAGTCGGCCTCGGCGCCCACGTGGCCCACTACCGACTCTAGAGTCGGCCTCAAGACCGACCCCAGCGTTGACCTCGGCGCCCACGTGGCTCCCTACCAACTCTAGCATCGGCATCGACACCCATATGGCTCCCTACCGACTCCAGTGTCGGCCTCAACACCGACTCCAGAGTCGGGCTCAGTACTGACCCGAAGCCAATGGCCAACAGCCGTTAGGCGGCATCCCCTTAGCCGACGAAGAGATTTAAGATCGCTGATCGAGTAAGTTTTTACTCCAAATTCACTTAACG
This sequence comes from Calamus simplicifolius, assembly GCA_900491605.1. Taxonomy (NCBI): domain Eukaryota; kingdom Viridiplantae; phylum Streptophyta; class Magnoliopsida; order Arecales; family Arecaceae; genus Calamus; species Calamus simplicifolius. Next base: position 790,516 of record UESW01004322.1, on the reverse strand, counting down.
TAAGTTGACAAGTACTCTAATCTGGCAGGGGGCAGCATGGCCCCATCGCAGATTCGCACAAGTACAAGGCGCGGAACAATGGAACGTGCTACAGAAAGCTAAGTACTTCAAATTTGAAAAGAACATTTGCTTTCCATTAACTGTCAAAAAGTTTATAAAATGCCGACTCAAGTCGGACTTCGGTACAAAGATAAAACAAAGAGAAAAAGGCAAGGCCTTCAGGGCTCGGCGGGTGTCAGTTCGTCGTAGACTGGTGCTGATCCGTCATCGACTGGTCTCTTCGCCGCCGACGGCCCCTCCGGCTCCTCGTCGTCATAAGGCTTGAGGTCAGCAAGGCCTGTGACGCCGAAGACCTTGACCACTTTCTCCTTGCAATCTTTGAAGCCCTGCAAGTAGACCCCGACAGAGGCCTCCACCGCCTCTGCGGCCTTCCTTTCGGCTGCTGCAGCCCTCTCCTCGGCAGCTCGCATCGTCGCCTCCATCTCTGATGCCTTCGCAATCGCCGCGCGCATGTCCGCCTCGGCATCGGTCACCCTGGCGTTAGCCATCCGAGCAATCACCTCAGCGTCGGCGGCCCGCTCCTTGGCCGCCCTCACTTGCAGGATGATGGTGTGGAGTTGAAGGTAGCGCACCCCCAGCCTAGCCACGATGTCCCCCAGCTTCGCTTCTGCGACCTGGGCGCACTCAAGCTTCATTGCCGCTTGACGCTTTGCCTCCTCAAGCTCCTTCGCTCGTTCGGCATGGGCCGGCCGACTCTAGTGCACCCTCGGCCTTCTCGGCTCGTGCTTGTGCAGTGGAGGCATCCCGCCGGGCGCGGGTAAGGACTGCATCGGCTCGGAGGGCAACGGCTCGAGCGGCGAACATGGAGTTTACCGACTGCACGAAGATAACCCTTGCTAGTATGCGGCGGGAAAACCTTGTGAGGAGGCGAAGAGATACTTACCCGAAGCAGAGCCACGAACGCATCCCCGAAGACATTAGCGGCCCGTTAGCGGCGAAGCTCCTCTCGAAACTTTGGCAGGCACGTCCGGGCCAGCAGCCGCTCCGCCACGCGGTAATGGTTCATCAGGGATGGGCGCGATGGGATCGCCACCAGTTCGCTCGCCTTCGCGTGTCTGGCTGCCCTCGGGGTCGCGGGTGTAGGGCCGAAAACGGTTGGTGCCTCCTCACGCTTGGTCCCTCGGGCAACGGCCTCCTCACGGTTGGCTCCTTGGGTGGCGGCCTCCTTCGTTGCCGGCTTTGTCGCTGCCGGGACTCCCTCACCGGCATGCTCCCCCATCGGCAGACCTCCTTTCGGAGCCGGTCCCATCTCCGATGGGGTTGGACCCGTCTCTGCGGGAGCTGCTCCCATCGTCGAGGCTGCTTTGCCCCACGTCTCCTTCGGGGCTGACTGGGCAGAAGCATTGACCGATGGAGCGGGCTCCTCTTGGGACATCTGAAGCACACATGGGGAAGGGACCGACAACCGAGGACGAGACCTTTTCTTTGGCCTCTCAGCATCACCACCGGCGGTCCACCTTTTTTCGACCGTCCTCTTCATGACGTCCGCGGATGTCCTCATATTTGTACATGCCAGGAGTTAAAAAAAAGAGGGAGAAAGGATGCAGTCGCTTACCATCGCTCGGGGCCAGACCGGCATATTGAAGATTCTTCTCCGATAGGAGCTCTTGGCAAAGGGGCATCCGGGAGGACAACGGCTGCTCATAGCTTTCGGAATCACTGCCGAGTTCTTATTCGGCTTCAGGTTTGGATCCCCCCTAACTCTGCCTCACCCCCTCAATGTGTGCGAAAAAGAATTGGGTCTTCCATGCTTTAATAGAAGAAGGGAGGTTAAGTTTGATGGCTCGACTGGGTCTAGGTGTGAATAGCCACTGTTGATGTTGAATCACCAGAAAAGATCGAAAAAGTTTTCTTCGTTACAGGATCTCCTACTGAAGGAAGAGAAAAAACCCCCCTTCTTCTTGGGTCCCCTCCCCTTATATCCTTCGAGCTTCCAAAAAAAATGTTCCTTTCTTGTTTTCGTCATTATATCGTCAGCATCGAGTCATTTTTCTTTCTTTCTTTCTTTTATCTTTTGGATAAAAAGTCAATGTGTAAGATAAAAATTAGCTTCAGACGAGAGTGTGCCACGTGGTCATTTATCGATAATTAATAGAAGAGGTATTAAGGAACTTGCTCCGGAAGCTAAGGATTTTCATGATGGATTTCGGTTTTCCTAAGGGAATGTCAGTGTTAGTGGGAATGTCAGAGTCAGAGAAGAGTTATCTGGCCCTAAAACAGGTGCTCAGTATCTCCTTTATTTGAGTTTTTCGATGGATGGTGACGCTCCAGCGTTTGTCTTATTCGAGTCATTTAAAGCGTCATGATGCTTAATGATTCTCGATTTCTGTTTCGGACACGACAACTCATCGCGTTTAGTGCTTCTGATATGAGAATGATTCTAAGGCTAGGAGGCCGCCCAGAACCCGGAGGGCCGCCTAGGACCGAGAGGCCGCCCAGCACCCGGGGGCCGTCTAGGACTAGGAGGTCGCCCATGACCTGAGGGCCGCCTAGGACCAGGAGGCCGCCCAGACCCTGAGGGTCGTCCAGAACCAGGAGGCCGCCCAGAACCTAGGGGCCGCCTAGGACTAGGGGCCGCCCAGAACCTGGGGACCGCCTAGGACCAGGAGGCCGCCTAGAACCTGGGGGCCGCCTAGGACTAGGGGCCGCCTAGGACTAGAGGCCGCCTAGGACCTGGGGGCCGCCTAGGACTAGGAGGCCGCCCAGACCCTGAGGGCCGTCCAGAACCGGAGGCCATCCAGAACCTGGGGGCCGCCTAGGACTAGAGGCCGTCCAGGACCTGGGGCTGCCTAGGGCTAGGAGGCCGCCCAGAACCTGAGGGCCGCCTAGGGCTCCTGTCTTACTTCTGGTTTACCAACCATATCATATGCCCCCTCGCCCATGTCCCTTGTACTCAGGCGCATCGCACCTGCGCAAGGGGGAGGGGCGAAAAAGTTTGAATTTCAAATATCTGTTTTCGATAAGTGTCGTTTCAAGAAAAAAGGGGGGCACATATTTCTAGGAGGATAGTGTCTTTTCGTTTGCCCGGTCCCACTCAGGGATCGCCGTGTGGCTTTGCGGCGCTCGAGGCATCGTATTCAAAATATAAAAAAAGGCCTGTCCCCTCTATCCCCTTGTCTTTTATTTTGTAGTTTCTTCTGCGGCTTTACTTCTTCAAGTCCAGGTTAGTTGACTCCTTCCTCTCCTTTTTTCATGGATCCCTCCCGAGATAGGAAAGGTAAAAGCCCTATGATCGAGCCCTTTCGTGAAGAGATCATTCGGGCGCGTCGCCAGGCTCTCGGAGGGGTGATTATCCGTGGGGATCAACCAGCTGCACGGCCTGTCTAGGCCGTTACCCCAATCTCCTAGGGCTTCTTCTTCATCTACTAGCCATGAGGTAGGACTTCCGGTAGTCACTTCTAAATCAGCCGGCCCGGCGGAGATCGCCTCAATTATGACCTCTCAAGACCTTAGGAACCTTAGGGCTCAGTTTGGGATTCCCAATAATATTCAGCTTTCCGCTCCTCTCCCCGAAGATAGGGTTACCTCAACGCAACCAGGGAAGGTTGCATTGTATGAAGAATTTTTTAAGGGCGGTCTACGACTGCCTTTGCATCCTTTCTTCACAAATTTGTTGAATAGGTACCACCTCATTCCCGCACAGCTTACTCCCAACTCCATTCGCATCGTCTTTTCATTTCTGATGCTTTGTTACTTCCACGGAGCTTCCGCCCGACTCTCCTTATTTAGGGCGTTGTATAGGATCCGAAATCCTGTAAGGGACGGGTGGTAGAGCTTTGCGTTTAGGCCTAAGAGAGTCCTTAAGCTTAACCTCCCTTCCAAAATCAAAGGGTGGAAGTCGCGGTTCTTTTATGCACATTTGGAGGGGGTGGGCGTAGACTGGGGCATTCCTGATACTAGCTCCAATCAGAACTCAAATGTTGATGAGAGAGACCGTGAACTATTCGACACTTTGGTTTCCACCATTGTGCCCCCAGTAGGGAACTGCTATCGGAGGACAATCTTCGGGAGATCGCATTCGTGCCGGTGTCGCTGGCTGCAGCGCCCGGTAAGTCTCGAAGAGTTTTATTATTATTATCATAATTTTCTTGCTCGTTTGGACATCTGGTATTTGAATAGATGTCCCTTAGTGTACATATTGTTCTTACAGTTAGCATATTTTGTGCCCTCTTTTTAACTAACCTCGTGCTCTCCGTATCGCAGCAATGAGGTTTTCTCAAGATTCACTAATATCGGGTCTTCGGAAGAGAGGAGGAAGTGACCGCGATGCGACAGGAACTGAGCCTAAAAGGCCCCGCCAGCGAGAGTCGGGTCACCGAACTCAGTCTCTAACGGCCCTCCCCGAAGCAATACTAATAAAGGAGGGCGAGGGGGAGGAAAATTCCTCCCGATGGGATACCGATCGGGGGCCCTGCCGAGGGAAGCCTACCGGCGGCTGCCTCCTCTCCGGCTAGGGGTACCGGGGGGTCTCTCGAGAGTACAGAGGTCGTCGAAACCAACCTGTTTGGCCCGCCATCGCCAAAAGAAGCAGGCGCTTTCGCTCCCCCGGACACCTTAAGGAGTTCGCCTCAATCTTTCCGAATGCTAGCCAGAGCGCCCCATATAAAAGTTGTCTATCGGAAATAGTTCTCAAACTTTCGATCTTGCCCGGATTCCAGGCCAAGATGAGGAGTCTACCATTGGAGGAGTCCTTCGATACCATGTTCACCGCCGCGCTCCAGGTAGGGTCATGATCTTTTTCCCTTTTGTAATTACGGAGTTCTTGTATTTATCGATTGTATACTACAAATGTCTAACGGCCTCTTCGTACTTGGTGAGGACCTGACCAATGCCAAGTCTCATAGCGAGAGCTTGGGTAAAGAATTGTCGGAAGCGAAGGCTCGGGAATCGAAGGCATTACATGACCTTCAGATTGTCTAGAAAGATTATCGAGCGTGGCGGGAGAGGGCTGAGAAGGAGCTGCGGACCCTGGACGCCAAGCTATCTGAAGTCCGGGCAAAACTGCTGCCAACGGAAGAAAAGTTAAAGGGGACGGTTCTCAGGCTAGAGCACACTGAGAACCGGGCCGACAACGCAGAGGCCGCGGCTCGCGATGCTGCGGAGAAATTGGCCTTGGCCGAGAGGGACATGAAGGAGGCTCTGGACAAGATGGCGGCAATGGAGACGGAGATCCAGGAGAGGGTGGCCGCGGCCGAGGCTAGGGCTCAGGAAAGGGTGGCTGCGGCCGAAGCTGGGGTTCGGGAGGCCATCCAAGAATATAAGAGTTCTCCGGATTTTGTGTCGGAACTCCATGAAGCCGCTATGGATGCCTTCGTTCAGGGTTTTGAGAGGTGCAAACAGAGACTATCCCGGCACTTCAAATTAGAAAGCCTTGAACGTTTCCAACATGAGGACGATGAAGAAACTTCTGATGCGGAGGTTGAAAATGTGGCGGGTAGAGCAGTGACAGTCAAAGACCCCGTCACAGAAGCGTCTACAACTGAGGAGCCGGCCTTCGGGCCGACTACCAAGAGTGGGCGTCCCGAGGACTAATAGGAAGGCGCCCAGGCTTGCCTCGATTTCGACTTTTTGTTCTTGATTTTGTCCTAGCGGACCCCTTTTGTAAATCAGTTGATGTCGGCCCGTGGGCAATACTTTATAAGATTTTATAGCGATCTGACTTCTAAACGAGTGAATGCTACTTTTTACTTACTCGATGCTTCAATTATTCAACTCCTGATTTTTACCCATTACATAGGGGGAATAGGGGATCCACCCATAAGTCGGTGTTAAGTTCGAGTTCCAGGATCGTTCTTCGAGCATATTATCTCAGGACGCAAGCCCTGAAACTCCAATAAGGTGGGCAGTTTAGGGATCCCGCAAAGGAGTTTAACCTGAGCCTGCTTTAGGTCTAGGATTTAAGCCGTTGGTAAACGGTGTCGTTCTGGGGATGTTCCCAAAATCGTAAGGCCGCCGAGACTGACCCGGGGGTGTCCTTAGGACCGTGGGGCCGCCGAGCTCCTTTGAAGAATCGCCTCGGGGGTAGTCGGATACCAATCCAAGGGTTAGACTCGGGGCCGCCTAAGTCATGGACTTGAACCTCCTCAGGGGTAAGTGATACTAGCTCGGGGGTGTCCTTAGGACTGTGGGGCCGCCCAGCTCCTTTGAAGAATCGCCTCGGGGGTAGTCGGATACCAGCCCAAGGGTTAGACTCGGGGCCGCCTAAGTCATGGACTTGAACCTCCTCAGGGGTAAGTGATACCAGCCCGGGGGTATCCTTAGGACTGTGGGGCCGCCGAGCTCCTTTGAAGAATCGCCTCGGGGGTAGTTGGATACCAGCCCAAGGGTTAGACTCGGGGCCGCCTAAGTGATGGACTTGAACCTCCTCAGGGTAAGTGATACCAGCCCGGGGGTGTCTTAGGACTGTGGGGCTGCCCAGCTCCTTTGAAGAATCGCCTCAGGGGTAGTCGGATACCAGCCCAAGGGTTAGACTCAGGGCCGCCTGAGTCATGGACTTGAACCTCCTCAGGGGTAAGTGATACCAGCCCGGGGGTGTCCTTAGGACTGTGGGGCCGCCGAGCTCCTTTGAAGAATTACCTCGGGGGTAGTCGGATACCAGCCCAAGGGTTAGACTCGGGCGCCTAAGTGATGGACTTGAACCTCCTCAGGGGTAAGTGATACCAACCCGGGGGTGTCCTTAGGACTGTGGGGCCGCCGAGCTCCTTTGAAGAATCGCCTCGGGGGTAGTCGGATACCAGCCCAAGGGTTAGACTCGGGGCCGTTTAAGTTATGGACTTGAACCTCCTCAGGGGTAAGTGATACCAGCCCGGGGGTGTCCTTAGGACTGTGGGGCCGCCGAGCTCCTTTGAAGTATTGTCCACAGGAAATCTCCAAATATGTACATCTATTGATTTTTGGATAAATACATTCATTACATACTGATGGTATTGTCGAGATTATCTGCGTTCCACGTTCGGGGGATCGGCCGTCCGTTCAGATCTTCAAGTCGGTACGCTCCACGGTGAAGGACTTCTGCTATTCGGTAGGGCCCCTCCCAGTTCGGAGACAATTTGCCCCCTTCCGTTGGTTTGGACACCGAGGCCTTTCTCAGAACCAAATCTCCCTGACGGAAGCTTTTCGAGCGGACGCGAGTATTATAATATCTCGCTACCCGCTGCTGGTAGGCCGCCATTTTAACTTGAGCTCGATCTCTCGCTTCATCAATGAGGTCGAGACTGGCTCTTAAATTAGGGAGGTTGTCAGCTTCATCATATGATTCCACTCGAATACTTGGCAGGCCAATCTCGACTGGGATAACAGCCTTGGAACCGAAAACCAGATTAAACGGCGTCTCTCCTGTCGGTGTCCTGGGAGTTGTGTGGTATGCCCAGAGCACACTCGGGAGTTCTTCCACCCATTTCCCTTTAGTCGCATCCAGCCTGGTCCTCAGTCCCGTAATATCATACGATTCGTAACCTCGGCCTCTCCATTAGATTGTGGATGGCCGACGGAGGCGAATCGATGTGTGATGCCGAGATCGGCGCAAAAAGTCTTGAAGGCAACGTTGTCGAATTGTCGGCCGTTGTCAGTGACAAGAGTATGGGTATGCCGAATCGACAAATAATGGCTTTCCAGAAAAAGGCCTTGACCTTGGCTTCAGTGATCTTAGCGAGTGCTTCGACTTCGACCCACTTAGTAAAATAATCAATGGCGACAAGCAGGAATTTTCGCTGTCCCGATGCCGGAGGGAAAGGGCCGAGAATGTCCATGCCCCACTGAGCGAAAGGCCAGGGAGCAAAAAGAGGAATTCAACTGAGAAGCCGGTTGTCGCTGAATACAGGCGTACCGTTGACATTGGCCACATCTTTTCACTAGTTCAGTTGCATCTTCTTGCATAGTTAGCCAATAATATCCTTGTCGGAGGGCTTTACGTGCCAGAGATCGGCCTCCTGAATGATTCCCACAGATGCCTTCATGAATTTCCCTAAGAACATAATCCGCGTCTGCCGGGCTGACGCACTTGAGAAGAGGCTGGGAAAAGGATCTCTTGTAGAGTCGGCCATCTAGCAGTACAAACTTAGAAGCCCTCCGCTTGAGCAGCTTGGCTTCTTCATGGTCAACTGGGAGGATGCCGTCCTTCAAGTATCGGATATAAGCGTCCATCCAAGTTTCCTCTTGGGTAACTGGCAAAGTTTCCTCCCCGGCCTCGATGCTAGGTGTCTCCAGATACTCAATGTAGGTTTTGCCCATGGCGCTGTCCGCGGACGTAGCAAGCCGGGCCAACATATCAGCTCTAGCATTCTCCCCTCTAGGGATGTAACTGATGGTGAAGTGATCTAACAAGGGAATTAATAGTTTAACCTTGCTTAGATACTGGGACATGATAGGGTCTCGAGCCTCATATTCCCCAGACACCTGGGCAGAAATAAGCTGCGAGTCAGTAAAAGCTCGGAGATGCTTGATTCCCATCCCATGTGCTAGTTTAATTCCGGCTAACAAGGCTTCATATTCGGCTTGATTGTTAGTAGCTTCAAAGAGGAAACGAAGAGCGTACTCCAGCACCACACCCTCTGGACTGGCGAGAATAAGACCAGCCCCACTCCCCTGGGAGTTGGAGGCTCCATCGACGTGGAGGACCCATGCCTTATCATTCTCCTCGTCGACATCTAAAAGAATCGGGGGGAATCCTCTTGATGCTCTTCAGACCAAGTGCATTCTACCAGGAAGTCGGCTAAGACCTGGGATTTCAAAGCTGCTCTGGGCTGAAATGACAAGTCGAACTCCCCTAGTTTGATGGCCCACTTAGCCAACCGGCCAGAAGTATCAGGGCGAGACAAAATGGCTCTGAGAGGCTGGTCAGTAAGCACGACTATAGGATGAGCCTGAAAATAGGGTCTGAGTCGTCGGGCGGAGATGACCAAAGCAAAAATGACCTTCTCTGTCCTGGAATACCTCTCTTCTGCACCATGAAGTACCTTACTAGTATAATATACAGGTCTCTGAGTAGCGTGGTCGCTGACACGCACCAGAACGGAACTGACGGCTTCCGAGGAAGCCGCAAGATAAAGGAAGAGCTTTTCTCCCTCCTCCGGTTTAGACAACAGGGGCGGTGTGGACAAGAACTCCTTAAGTTCTTCAAAAGCCCGTTGACAGTCTTCCGTCCATTCAAAACCGTCCGCTTTACGTAGACCTTGAAGAAGGGTAAACACCTCTCCGCCGATCTTGACAAAAATCGGCTTAATGCTGCTATCCTCCCGGTGAGTTGTTGTACCTCTTTCTTACATGCTGGCCGCCTCATATCAAGAATGGCCTGAATCTTCTCTGGGTTTGCTTCAATTCCCCGCCGGGTCACCAGAAAACCCAAGAATTTCCCTGCAGTAACTCCAAACGCACATTTGCGTGGGTTAAGCTTTATTCTATGGAGCCGGAGGTTGCGGAAAGTCTCCTGCAGGTCGGCGACATGGCCAGTAGCACAGGTGCTCTTTGTCAACATATCATCTACATATACTTCCATGTTGCGGCCAAGCTGGTCTTTAAAAACTTTGTTCATCAGCCTCTGATAGGTAGCTCCTGCATTCTTCAATCCGAAGGGCATTACTTTATAACAATAGATGCCCTTCTCAGTGATAAAAGAAGTATGCTCTTCATCCAAGGGGTTCATTTTTATTTGGTTGTACCCCGAGAAAGCATCCATGAAGCTAAGAAGTTCATAGCCGGAGGTAGAATCTACTAACTGGTCGATCCGTGGCAACGGAAAGCTGTCCTTAGGACAAGCTTTGTTAAGATCGGTGTAGTCGATGCAGATCCTCCACCCTCCGTTGGCCTTCCGGACCATGACCACATTGGCTAGCCAGTTAGGATATTGTGCCTCTCGAATATGACCGGCCATAAGCAATTTATCCACCTCTTCGTCAATGATCCTCTGCCGCTCAGGAGCGAAACTCCTTTTTTTCTGGCGGACGGGGCGGCAGCTTGGGTTGATATTAAGCTGGTGAGTGATCACCTCTGGGGGAATCCCAACCATATCCGTCATTTTCCAGGCGAAGACATCCGCATTCGCCGATAAGAAGGCTAGGAGCTGATCCCGGGCTTCAGGGGGGAGGAACTCACCAATCTGCACGGTCTTGGTAGAATCGCCTCCCAGGGGGCAAGATATCAAACGCTCCGCCGGCTCTCCCCTCCGCTCGACTTCTCTGGGATCAAACGACTCGGCGACCGGGGGAATCCCAACCGCCTGGGGACTGGGAGCTAGATGATAGCAGGGTCTGACCGAGTTCACCTCCCCACGCATCTCGCCAACTCCTTGATTAGTAGGGAATTGCACCAATAGGCGCTTGGTAGATATAACTGCATCTAACATATTCAACCCGGGGCGGCCGAGAATGGCATTGTAGGCCAGGGGACCCGAACCACCAGAAAGTCCAGCATTACCGTGCTCTGACATGGCGGCGATCCTGCCGTCGCCGGTAGGGTAATCTCGCCCTCCACCCGTATAGAATCTCCCGTGAAACCGACTAGGGGGACGGCCACAGGTCGAAGAGAGTCAGGAGATAAATTCATCGAAGAAATGCATCATAAGTAAGCACATTGGCGGAGCTTCCACTGTCGATTAAGATCCTCTTTACAGGGTGTTTAGCGACCGTCATTGAAACGACGACGCTATCATCTTTTACAACACTACCCCCGCTATGTCTCCCTTAAAAGGGATTACATCATCTAGTTCTCCCCCTCCCCTTGGCCTCTTAGAAGATGACGCTCCTTCACGGGAGATCATGCCCACCATCCGCTCAGTCGGGGTGTTATCAATGTTGGCTTGAGCTGGAGGAGGTCCCATCAAAGCTGGTACAGGCGGAGCCTCTTTCTTCTGGATGTACTGCCCAAGATATCCCCTCTGGATGAGCTCTTCGATGGCTTGCTTCAGATTCCGACACTCTTCGGTGTCATGGCCGTAATCTCTGTGGAAACGGCAATAACGGCTCCTGTCGCGCGCAGCGCCCTTCTTCAACGGAGGTGGACGCCGCAAATAAGGCTCGTTTTCAATTTCCATAAGGATATAAGCCCGGGGCGCTAGGAGGGGTGTAAGATGGTCTTCTCTGGGGGCCAGGCTCTTGCGGCGGTCAGTCGGTCGGCGCGAAGGTTCGGACTTCTTGGGAGGGGGCCCGCTCGACTCCGGGCGAGCGGATCTCTTGCCAGTCCTCTCCTCTGCACCTCTCCTTGATGAATCAGCCTCGTCGGCGCGGATGTACTTCTGCGCGCGACTCAAGAGGTCAGCATAAGAGCAAGGAGGTCTCTTGTCCAGAGAATAAGTAAAACGGGAGGGACGGAGCCCCGCTTCAAAGCCAGCGTAGCCATAGCATCATCAAGATGATAGACTTCCAGGGCCGCTACCTTGAATCGGGTTATAAAGTCTTTCAGGGGTTCTTCCTGTTGCTGCACGGAGAATAAGCTGTCCGCCACTCGAGGAATCTTTCGACAAGCGTCGAAATGAGCCAAGAAAGACCTTTCCAGTTGTCGAAAAGAATCAATACTACGTGAAGGCAGACGGGAGTACCAAACACGGGCCGCCTTACGAAGAGTGGCCGGGAAGGCAATGCACAGGAGAGCATCAGTCGCTCCTTGGACTTGCATAATGGCTTTGTAGCTCTCCAGATGATCCAGGGGGTCAGTGGTGCCATCATAGGGGTCAGTTGGGGGAACCGGAATCTCCTTGGAATGGGTTCCTCCATAACTCGCCGAGTAAGAGGAGGGCGGGTGTCGTAATCCGACCCCGGCTGATTGTTGATTCCTTGACTAAGCTCTTCCAGCCTCCGATCTTGCTCATCAAGGCGCCTCTCCATCTGATCAGCCATATGTCCCCGGCTGGCTCAGGGGAATAGGATACGGACCGATGACGCCACCGGCGGTGCTTTGCATGAGGCTCCTTTCCCCGCCGCCGCCTGGCGGGTGGGCTGCCCGAGGAACGGGTGAGAGCGCGAGCCACCCCAGAACTTTGAGAATGAAGCCCACCTGAGGAATAGGGGTGGAGAGGCTTTGTTGGAGGGGATCTCCCTCGAGTTGATTGTCGGCTGACGGGAGTAGACGATCTGGACAACAGAGGTGGCTCGAGCCGTTGCCGGCTCCTCTAGAATGTTGTTCCTGCATCTGCTGAACCATCCCAACAAGGGTTTGAACTTGCTGGGTAAGGATCGCCAATGGGTCCTGGGGAATAGCTGGAGCCGGCAATGGCGAGGAAGAAACCAGAGGGCTTGACTTTGCTGGCTCAGAAGAGCAAAGAGTCTTGCAACCATGATCGGGAGGCAAGAGATGCCCCCCAGACCAATTAGAGGGATCCTCTTCCGGAGATCTAGAGCCCATGTTAGAAGAACAGGAGTTGCTCATCGCAGCCCCTTTCTGGCGCGCCAATCTGTTGATGCTGAATCATCAGAAAAGATCGAAAAAGTTTTCTTCGTTACAGGATCTCCTACTGAAGGAAGGGAAAAAACCCCCTTCTTCTTGGGTCCCCTCCCCTTATATCCTTCGAGCTTCCAAAAAAAATGTTCCTTTCTTGTTTTCGTCATCATATCGTCAGCATCGAGTCATTTTTCTTTCTTTTTTTTATCTTTTGGATAAAAAGTCAATGTGTAAGATAAAAATTAGCTTCAGACGAGAGCGTGCCACGTGGTCATTTATCGATAATTAATAGCAGAGGTATTAAGGAACTTGCTCCGGAAGCTAAGGATCTTCATGATGGATTTCGGTTTTTCCAAGGGAATCAGGGTTAGTGGGAATGTCAGAGTCAGAGAAGAGTTATCTGGCCCTAAAATAGGTGCTCAGTATCTCCTTTATTTGAGTTTTTCAATGGATGGTGATGCTCCAGCGTTTGTCTTATTCGAGTCATTTAAAGCGCCATGATGCTTAATGATTCTCGATTTCTGTTCCAGACATGATAGCTCATCGCGTTTAGTGCTTCTGATATGAGAATGATTCTAAGGCTAGGAGGCCGCCCAGAACCCGGAGGGCTGCCTAGGACCGAGAGGCCGCCCAGCACTCGGGGGCCATCTAGGACTAGAGGTCGCCCATGACCTGGGGGCCATCTAGGACCAGGAGGCTGCCCAGACCCTGAGGGCCGTCTAGAACCACGAGGCCGCCCAGAACCTGGGGGCCGCCTAGGACCAGGAGGCCGCCCAGAACCTGGGGGCCGCCTAGGACCAGGGGGCCGCCCAGAACCTGGGGGCCGCCTAGGACTAGGGGCCGCCTAGGACTAGGAGGCCGCCCAGACCCTGAGGGCCGTCCAGAACCCGGAGGCCGCCCAGAACCTAGGGGCCGCTCAGGACCTGGTGGCTGCCTAGGGCTAGGAGGCCGCCCAGAACCTGAGGGCCGTCTAGGGCTCCTGTCTTACTTCCGATTTACCAACCATATCAGCCACCATCCGGCATCGGATTGGCGATGGAGGGTGTACAGGCTGCGGAACAGAGACACTCGGCCCACTATGCCAAGATAACCGTACAGTACCATGAAGGCACAGATGGTTCAAACGAAATTCGGAACCAACTGTGTCGGTATCAGTGCGTACCTATGAAGAAGACTGACAATGAAGGGGTGGAGAGAAAGCCAAAGGCTTGCCTTAAGAAACTCCTCGTACAGGACGATTCCCTTGGAAGGATCGAAGGTCATCCTGTCGCTGGGTCCAGGGGCAGACAATCGGACTTCCTTAGGGATCCTATATGTTGCCCTAAAGGACTCTATGTCTGCGGAGGTAATGGGGGAGGCGATCCTCTCCGGACCCACCGAGGTGGGAGCAACGACCGGAGAAGGTGCCCTACTAGCCCTAGGTGGCGGCGGAACCACGGGAGGTGGTGGTGCCACGATCGACGGAAGGTCTTGGATCGAGATCCCATCCACCGCCCACAGCTGGTTCAGAGGAACCCTGTCCTCAGAGGAGGACGAGGACGAGGACAAGTGGGCTACTATGGGCTTCTTGCCCTTCTATCGAGGCCTATGAGGAAGAAAATAAAGAGAGGTCAGAAAGAACTAACCTGGAGCAAGGAAGGAGACAACGGACACAGGGTTTCGAAGGAGGAGGGCCCCGAGGACTCAGGTTTCAGGAGAGAAGAGAGCTTTGGATGCACAAGGAGCTCGGTGACAGGGACGACCCTCCTTTTTATGCCTGACGTTTGAATCGTCCTGCCCGATTTGATCCGCCACGTGGACGTCTCTTATTAAAGGCGGACCTTGTAGGAATATAATATGATTACCTTGTGATATTGTTTTTGTTCAATTGTTTCATGAAATCAGCTCCATTTTTTATTTATACCTTATTACACAATAAAATCATGAGTGAGTGAATTCACAATTTTGACAGTTATTTCTTTGGATTAACAGTATTGGCATGTGGAAGGCACATGCCAACAACTAATTGATTCTAATGTATTGTTAGAATATATTTCTTTGTTGAAAGTTTTGCTATAAATGGTTGAACACTGATTGCAATTTTGGTAGAAAAATTGACTGATTCATGGCTCAACTGGCTTCTTTTTACACAGTACAGATGTGCATGGCATGCTATATTATTGTTTCTCATGCTTGCGTTTCATCCTCTGCTTTATTGTATTAGTTTTACTATGACTTAAAAATGGAAACTAGGATTTTAATTTCAATCAAGAAAAAAAGGACTACAAACTTAAGGGTTTTATGTGTGACAAGCGTTCTTTCACTTCAAATGTGTGCTACCTATTACATCACAACAAATCTGACATAATCAATGTGTTTGGAAATTTCCCCCATATGGTTACCTTATAGAATGTCTCATATGAAATTAATCGTTCCCTTATCTTTCTTGTTACAGGTAGTTGGAGAATCAGCCAAGTAGACTAATCATGTCTGCACTACTGTTTTCTTTCATCTGTGAAAGCCTGGAAATAAAGCATTTGCAAAGACATGAAACTTTAGAACTTTGTTCTGTTTCATCAAGTTTTGTGGAGAGCTTTTCATGTAATCTGAGTGAATATTGATATATGGCAAATTCATCGTTTTGTTAGGTTAACTCACATTACAATAAATTTCCAGAAGAACTCGTGTTAGAGAGTTTATCACTCCTGGAGATGATCGACTTCATTCGTTGGCATTTTGTCAAACCTTTTCTTGCTATATCATTTTTCATCTGAACAAGTCAGCATTGCTTCGCAAAGAAATCAGTTTTTTAATTACATTTTGCCTGTCGCTGGTTGTTATCTTTTTTATTATTTTTATCCTGAAGGGACAGTCACTGATTGTTATTAGCTTGATTTCAGTGTTCTTTTAAATTCTGCTTCTCTATAGCTTTGTGGCAGATTTCACTTCCAAGGCTCCTGTAAAAATAAGTTGTAGCTGTTGGCGGCATCCAAAACTTACGACATTATCATAAGTTATCTTGAATTATTTTAATTAAAAGGTGTTTGCATTCCTTGCTGATATTTCAAGTTCCTTAAGGTCTAAGATTTTTAGTTGTTTTTTAAGTAGTTTGATCCAGTTATTTATATGATAAAATGGGATTATTGGTAATCCTGAGACAAGGATTTCTGAAGCGACTGGTAGATGGTTCTTATTGACATGTTAATCATCGCTTTGCTGCCTAGTGACTTGCAGATGCTGCAAGCACAACATAGCATTCTCAATAAAAAATGGGGTTCAAAATGAAGTAGAGGGTTCTGCACCAAAGAGTATATATTTATAGACTGTTTTGTCAAGTGATGTTTTTGGGAACCGGCGTCGAAATGCACTGCCTTATACTTCTCCCTTTAGGTTGATGTTTGAAATAAAGGAGGGCGTTTTGAAAAGAAATTATTTATAAACTTTCACATGAGACGACTTGCTTTCGGCTCAAACTCTTTCGAACAATTGTGTCGTTTTCTTTAAGATGGTCCCCTCCTAAGTATATTTAAGTTGATCTTTTTTGAAGTTTTCTTTCATCACTTTATGCATTCCTACGTGAATCTTAGTGATCATCAACCGATCAATAATGCAGCTCCAAGTTCCACTCATGCTTTTGCACGCTACCATTTTTGACCTTCTATGAACCATATGAAAATTTTAAGCTACATGTATTCCTTGAATCAAGTGCATTCACTTGGTTGAGCATGCAACCAAACACCTTCACATCACTTGGCAACACCCAACAGGCATGTTGATTAATTAGTCAATTATGTAGGTGCATGTTATATGAACTTTGGTGTGCTTTCAACATAGTAAAATAAACAGATCTTGAAGTAATTTGATAGCTCACACCTATTTCTGTTCTTTTTTCCTTAAAAAAAATTATGGAGATCTTCATTCAATAGAGATTGTTGTTTTCTCTCAGTTTCTTGTACAAGAGACGTGCCTCCATTTTTTAGGAAATTAATTAATCGCTGCACTGGATATAGGCAAAAGTTCAGGCGTAAGATTTTTGCAAAGAAATACTTAGAATTCTGGTTGGTGGCATCATATCAGTCTTATCGCTGCTAAACACGGTCATGTAGTCCTCTATTGGATTATAACGTTGAAGTATCCATCACCACAGCTCTATTCACCTAAGTCAACTTTCAGTATTAATCTAAAGTATTAACTATTTTGTGAGCCAAAATCAACTAACCAGTCTAAATAAAATTATTGCTCGTTTAAATTCTAGGTAACAGTAACAACAATGTTATATATGTGACTGTAGTTAGTTTACTTAACGCCACTATTATGCCCTTTGTATATCATGCAGCCTGTTCCTAAATATCAAGCAAAACAATTGGTATCCCATTGTTCAAGGATCATGTGCCAACAACCTAATGGCTTAAGCTTTTGAACTGAGATGGATCTCAGTGTTTATATCAATTCTTATTATATTCATTTTTTACCTTCCTAACATTCTATCATATCTTTGATTAGTTTGTTGAAACCAAAGATTGATATACCGGACGAAATTACCTGGTTTGATCAGGTACGCTACCGATGATGAAGCAGGACTGTTCATGGTCTGGCATGAAATAGGACTTGAACCAGTGCGGACCATCCTGTTGAACTACGTGGTTTCGAGTGGTTTAGCTTAGGAAGGATCTGATACGTGCTTTATTAGCCCCTCCCCTAGATGATTGAGGAAAAATATCACCAGATACTTTGCTTCCTCTGTTTCCTGTGAGCAATGTAAGAGAGGAGAAAGAGAGATAAAATGGAAGGATGAGAAGGGTGGGCAAATCCAATGTTTAACAAGGTATTTTCTTAGATTTCTAGTTTCATTTTTTAATTTTTCTATTAAATTTCATAAATGAGCAAAAATTTTAAAAAGAAAAATTATGCTCAAATTTTATATTTTAACATGATTTCATGATATATTGTAAACTTATATCTAAATAATAACATAACTTTTTATTTTTTGATATTTATTTTTAACTAAAAATTATATTTTTAGATCAGAATAGAAGAAAAAATAATATGTTGTCTCAAAAAATTAATATGATGCTCGAGATATAGAGTGCTATCATTTATTTTTTTGATAACAATTTAATTATTTTGTCATATTAATTGATTCTTGAATGAAGGCCTAACTTTAAAGTAATTACAAAATCAATTAGGTTATTAGCATTTAATATGGGCTGAAAAAATATCTATGGTACTCCTCTCACTTAGAATTAAAATTTATTTTAAAATCTTATTTAAACCAATTATTTTTAATAAAAAATAAAAATAATATTAATTCAAAAGATTCATGAAATTCTTCTGGTGTATCAAGATATTTCAAAATATTTTTTGGAGCATGAATCATACTTTTTTGGCTTGTTGTGCAATTTATAAATATTTTTTAAAAAGTTCTAACAATATTAATGCAATAAAACTTTGTGAAAATTTAACATTATAAAAATAAGTGCAGAAGTAATTTTTGAGGAAATTAACACTTTTAAGAATTA
Source organism: Calamus simplicifolius (assembly GCA_900491605.1). Classification (NCBI taxonomy): domain Eukaryota; kingdom Viridiplantae; phylum Streptophyta; class Magnoliopsida; order Arecales; family Arecaceae; genus Calamus; species Calamus simplicifolius. The sequence continues at coordinate 772,589 of UESW01004322.1, read as the reverse complement.
TTGAAAACTTTATTTTTTTGAGTAACAAAAAATTTACCCATGAAGTTATGGAAATTCTTATATTCATATCGATAATTAACACGACCATTTGACTTAGAAGAATCTATAGTCTATGTGCATTATAGCTTGTGACGAGGTTGCAATATCATTAGCAAAATATTGATTTGAAGTATAATGATTTTGTATATGATAAGGAAGTTCCTATGATAGGTTAGCTCAAATGCTGATAAGCCTAATGAAAACTTGATAAACCAAGATCACCTTAAGCTAGCCAGCTTCATAGTTGCATAAGCTAGGATGAATGCAAAGAAGTAGGCAAATTAGCACGTGCCACATATAGTGAGCCAATGCCCTACAATAGCAACTGCAATGTTCATGGAGAAGATAGTAATGGTCCCAATCTAGTTCAAAGTTTGAGACCTCCAATCAAAAATTTGATAAAGAGATGTGTCATTGTGGCAGAGCTAACTGGAGCATTAAGATCAGACAGAGAGGTAGAACTAGTTAGAATAGTTTACTTATTCGAGCCAACCAAGAAAGTATAAGAAGTCGAGCAAGAATAAAAAGGTAGTGTTCCAAATATCCACTCGAACAGGGTAGGGAAGGAGAGAAGACAAATCCATTGGATTAGATAGGGAACTAGTATACAATGATCTTGATACCACTAAACCGTCTAATGATACTTAGGTCATCTCATAATTAAGTGATGATGATAATCACTCTTCAAGTAATTATAGGTTCGATGGTCAGAATGGAGATAGCAAACAAGTAGGAATGACATGTAGTTCCCTTTGCTTACCCTATACATTGATGAGCACTAATTTGGGCATGCAACACTAGATAGGGACCATGGACATAGGGTTATGGAGGATGCCATAACATATAGGAGGAGGGGACCTAGAGGTGGCGGATATCATATTGATTTAGCTAATAAGGTGATGCATCATTGAGTGGGAATCTTGGATGTATTAGGACCCCATTAGAACTTAGGATTATCATCTTATATTAAATTATGTCTTCATGTTTGTGGTTATGATCCGTATAAATATGTGCCCTTCGAGTCTTATGTTTGAGTAAGTATCATTCTTTGCAGCATTAGTCAGATTATGGATTATTCCTTGCATTTTTTTTTTTTTTTTTTTTTTTTTTTTTTTTTTGATTTTCACCACTCTACCTAAAGGACCAACAATATTAACATGGCTATTGGGTACAAACGTTACCAGGATCTTAGGCAGGCACAATATCAAGATTGGTTCAAATCCTAGAGCTCAACTACCAACATGACCTAGACATGTTTCAACAACGCCAACACTTGGAATTGAGCAGGTGCATGCCATATTGCATTTCCATTTTTTTAATATAAGCATTTTATACTTTTGATATTATAATTAGTTAATTTATCGATTATTATACAGTCACACCATCCATGTAAAAATAAAAAAGAATTGTATATTATCTTTAAGTATCAAAAATGAACTCAAAATACTGTTTTCATTAATACGATACTGTACCAGTCACATGTCAGTATGCAAACTATATTGAAATTGTGAAGGTTGAAATAAAAATACAGAAATGATCATGGATGAGCACCAATATGGTGGCCACTTGCACTTGTAATTAATTATAAATGCAATGACTTGGCATATCCTCAGTCAATATTTGTAATACTCATTCATCACATTTGAAACTTCCATGGTATTGCACTATCCACTTTTCTTCTTCCATTTAATTGGTTATGTCTAATTAGATGAGTAACTTTGTTGGTATTTCTCTTTATCATTAAAATATTTTATTTTGCTTCATTTTTGTAGCTTTATATTTTAGAGCTGAAAAAGGTTCTGTTAAATCTTGTTGAGATACCGTCTTTCTATGGTAGCAATACAAAAAACTATTATATAACCAGAGATAAGCAAAGTCTATGAAAATTGAAACTTGATTCTCCTGTCAGGCAATGACTTCAGATTATTTTGCCAAACCAGCAGATCTTAGTTTCAGAATTCAGCAATATCTTTGCTTTTGCTATTTTCTGCATTCTTCTTGATCATTTTATCCTTCTCCTCTTCATTGTCATCACCACTATTAGAACTATCGACTGTTTCAGTTTTCTCTTCGACTGTTTTGCTTTGATGGTCATCAGTGTTGCTCTTAGCCTCGCTTTCTGCTGGGTTTGATATGGTATTAGCAGTCATTGTTTGCTCAATGATTCCATCTTTTCTTTCAGCATCACTTTGACTATTGTTGATTGAGTCAGTGGTGATTCCATCTTCATTGTTGTCACTCTTGTTCTCAAGTCCATTTTTGTGAGGGTTGTCGGACCCTTCCTGGTTGCCATATGTGGATGGTATTTTCACTCCTCCATTCTGTGCAGTTTCATTAAAGCTGTCTTCGCCATGATCTTGCAAACCTTCACCACCTTCTGAATTTTGTGTTTTTTCTTGGGAATCATTAGGTATTTCTGCATTCCCAGATTTGAAACTGAATCCCACTTTATATCATTTAATTCGTTTTTATCACCAGTATCATTTCTCACTCCCACACCATCAACCTGCAAGAATTCTTTGCTTTCCAAGCTTGTTTCTGAAACCTTATTGTCATTGAAATTTGTTACTGTTTCCATGCTGTCATGTTGTGGAAGAAGAATTTGTTCTCCGCTCTTCGATGCAACTCCATCATCCCTTCCATCTCCTACTATTGAATTTCCTGTGACTTGAGAACTTTCAATCATGTTGAGATGTCTGTCATTAAAATCTGTGTCCTTTCTGTAAATTTCCGCTTTACTAGGGTCTTCATGTTCTTTCTGTCTTAATTGATTCTCATTATTTTGAGAGATCTCAAAGTGCATGCTGCCATGCTTTTCCAATTCTTCTTCTTTCGAGACTCTCCATCGTCTTCGACTCTTGGTTTTGGTCCTTCCACCATGTCCAACTCTCGTTTTAAGGTCATTTTTTTCAGCCAACTTCAGGTCTGCAGAAGTTAATTTCTGCTCATTTCCATTTTGAGGATCTTGAAGTTTTTCTGCATCAACATGTTTAGTGACATGTTCTTGACCTTCTGTGTCATTTGAGTTCTCACCGATTTTGCCAATTGTTTTCCATTTGTAGATTCCAACCACTGCTCTTTAACCTCCACACTGCTTCCTTGATCTCTTTCTTGCCCTGTCCAGAGTCTTCACTCTCCTGAGAAACTTCAACCGTCTCCAGCTGGTTATCTCCAGAAGCTCCTGCATTTAGATCATCACCACTTCCAGTTTCATTCTTTAAGCCTTCATCTTCTAGATTTGTTTGGAATGTTACCCATGTTCCTTCTTTAGGAATATCATCATGTTGGTTGCTACCAGTTTCATTTCCACTGTTAACTTGTTTTGCCTCTATTATGCTACTCTCACCTCCAGAACTTGAATGTTCTTCCAATTGCATATTTTCAGAAGTCACATTCTCTTTCCTGTGCTCTATAACTATCACCATTCCTGCTGGCAATGTTATTTTCTGCGGCAGTATTTTCAGATGGCTGTAGGTTTAAAAGGTGATGCTTCATTTCTTCAATTTTGGCCTCTTTCTCTTTCACAAGTTCTGTCAGAGTTGTTATCTGAAGCTTTGATGCAGTGATTCTGCTGCTTTTTCTTCTAGTTCATTTATCTGGTTCTGTTTTTCCCCAAGAGCAGCTTCCAATTCTTTCTGTGTTCTTTTAAGATAAGTGATTGTGCCTTCTGTTTCTATAAGCTTGCTATTAAGCTCAGTTTTTTCACTTCTTAAAGAGGTTGCCTTGGCTTTCAAGGCTTCCAATTTCTTTTTATTTCTCTGGTGTTCTCTCTTTCTCTCTGTCCACCAACAACATGAATCCATGAGCACAATTAATCTAAAACTTCCATGAGTATTATAAGTAAAATTATCAACCAACATGCACACACACTACTGGCTGATATGAGAGAGAGAGAGTTCTTAGGTTCAGATAGAAAGATTAGAAGACCGGACATGGTATGTAACTCATGTTTATTAGGTCTTTTTTATTTTGGTCCCAAGATAGTTGCACTAACTTTCCACCAGGTTCAGCAATTAGCAATATCTGAACCAACTGATCATCATCAATTTCAGAATTGGATCTTTGCAGTCGTTTAACCATAATCTATGATCTTGAAATTCCTATATTTAATAATGAAATGGCCCTTGTGGCTGTAGCTTTGAAGTACACACACACACACATGCATACACACATACATATATTTCTTGTGAAACCACTTGCACTAATGGGCTCCTGAAACTTATTGTTGATGGGATTGGTTGGACCATAAACTTTATGTAGTAGTTTTGTATGTCACATGCCTTGTGTATATTTAGATTTGTGCATTTGCGCAAGCAAGTCTTTATGATCTTTGATATGCAATGCCATTGTTTAAGTGAGTGTGCATCCATCAATATGTTTGCTTATGTTACTGCCAGGTTGACACATGCATTGCATGTAGGGAACAGGTGATCTCTCAAGGTGATCCTCATGAATGCCATTTGGAGTTAGCTTTATAGTAGAATAGGTGGGACTTAGGTTCCTACAGTCTTAAAAGATTGTTTGATTACTAATTCTGTTCCTGTTCTTTTGATGAAAGATGATCATAACTTATACTAAAGATAAATAATTGATAATTCAAATTACAAGTTTTCCAATGTTTTTGGTAAAAATAAGAAAGAACATTTCAGAGTGAACTATGTAATCTGAAGAAGCTACAAATTGTGAAATTGGTAAAAGTGACCTTCGATTGTGTTTAGACTTAAATGAAGTATCAGATTCCTGTACTCATAATGACAATTATGAAATATTCTTAAGTTTAATAGAGCCTGGTGAAGGTCGGATTTTTTTTTTCTTGGACAGAAGTACCAAAGACTTTACCAGCTTGCTTGGCATCAAGTCTCAAATATAAATATTATGGAGAATTTATGGCTGGCATGGAATTATAATTTAGTATTTTTATTGAATTTAGTTACTATAAATTTGTCAATGCTTAAGTTTCTAAATTTCATACTTTAGTTTTCTCTCTCTCATGGTTGTAAATTCCTTTTTATTTTTAAGCATTTTTTTAGGGTAAAATATATGATTTTATCAATTCTTAAATTTTGCTTACAGCCTTATTTTTTCTTATATTTTTCTTTGACGTAACAACTATAGCTTTTGTCACTGAAACCTAAAAAATACATTGGATCAGAATCCCTAATTCATGATGCACTTATGAATTACTCTTATAGGACTGTCACCACCAAGTACCTAATATAACATTATAAGAAATTTGTGACAGGAAATATATTTTTTGCATTTTTATTGTAATTACTAATTGCTATATTTATGCTAACATATAACTTTCTAATTTCTGGTCTTTGATTTCCCCTCTCCCATTGAGGTAACATCCTGAAATATTTTTCCAAGCAAATCTTTTGTAATTATTGATTTGTTTCAATGCTTAAATTTTGATTCAACTTTCCAGTGATGTGATTCCAATGTCTTTTTTCACTAAAACCTTAGAAAACTTAAAAGAGAACAAGTGTATTTTGGTATAAATGTGATGCAGATATTTCGAATAATAAATGTTAATAAATGTTAATAATCTAACTGAGAGTGCAACTTGCACAGATGCTAAAGTCATTGGTGGTTGGTACCAATGGCCTGGTTTGAGTTCCTGTCTCACCAGATGTGAGCTGGGTTTCCTGATGTAAATAATTCAAGTTGACCTGATCTGTTTTATAAACTGTGGATCAGATCTAGAGAAGATGTGAGTCAACTCTATTAGAATATCCTTTTCTTCCCCCCTTTTTTCCTATGTTTTTTGTAACAGTATTTGTGGCTTTGTGCCACCACTCAGGATATCTTAGCTCTAATGCCTCTAATGCCTTTTATTTCCTCTCAACAACCATTGCAGCAGGAAGAGGAAGTTTATATTCTCTTTCAAAGTAAATGATAAAATTGAAATCCAGGACTGGCAATTGTTATTTTCAGTTTTAGCTGCAAAATTCTGATCAGCTTTATTTATGTTTGCAAGCCAAAATTTAAATTATAGTGCAATAAGACTCAAGTGTCAGGCTTTCAGCACCTAACAAACCCCTTGTTCCTCAGTCTGATCAAGTTCTTCATCTCAGCTATTAATATTCATATTGTCAAACAAAATTAAAGACAAGTTTTTAACTTATGATTTGAGTCATGAAAGTTCTATTCACATTAGTACAGTGCCAAAAAAGATTATGACAGACAGAGAAAATGCTTAGCTAGAACAAAAATTGATGTTCCTAATAAGATCACAGTCATGATGTTATTTTCTTTTGGTGGGGAATTGAGTACCTGTAAGAGGAGTTCAAGAGCAAGGAGCTGTTGATCTCGGTCTTGGAGGAGAAGACTGAGGACACGCTTCTCCCTCATCTTGTGGAGCAGAACAACACTGAGAACAGCTGCACCAAGCGCCAGCAGCAGCAGCATTCCATATGGCGGTCTCTTCCTGTTGTTGCCTGCCATCTTGTTGGTTCTGAATCTAGACTTGGATTCCAATCTCATGACCCTCTCTCCCTTTCCTCCCCTCCCTTTCCAAACTTCTAATATAAACTTCAAGGAAGATTTTTCTTTAAAGTTGCAGCAAGATCAAGAAAGGGAGAGTGGTTTTTGTTTGATTTGAAATTAGAAATAGAGTTCCTTGGTCCAAGAAGTTGAAAGATAGGCTCATGTTAGGGGACACGTGTAGGCACTTAAATACAATTGTAAAATTGGTCAATGGGGGCTCTCTCTTAATTGTTGTCTAAGGACTACTATTGAGGTGGTTAGGAAATTGCACCCAAGGTTCTTTCAAGGTGAGTAGATCTTGAAAGTTTAACCATCAAACCAATTTATTGTTGGGAGATCTCCAAAGCGGTTTGCTGTTGGCCTTTCTAAATCCTGGTTTCCCAATTTTATTTATTTATATATTTAGAGTTATCCCTAAAGTTTTTGGCAAGATTTTTCATATACGTTTTCACCAATCCCTGTTTATGTTTTCTCATGTCTTTCTTTCTTTTAGTATTTTCTTTTATTAATTGAAAAGGAGTTGATACCACAGAATTTATGGATTATCCATCACTTATGTTCTTAACTTTGTGCAAAGTTCTACAAATCTATCTAAATGTCAGCATTTCTGCTGCAATCAACTCATTTTCTTGAATTTTTTATTGCCTAATATAGATTTAAAAATCATAATTAAGTATTATATCAATAGGGTATAAAATTATGAGAGCTTGTATCTGTGGAGAACCAAATAGAGTAGATGATTGAAAATGGTTGCTATGTATGTATACAAGTTGGGTCATCTTGATTCCAATGTTGAAAGTCTTAACCATCAAACATATACATTCAAATATGTTCGCTTATGTATATATGTATGTGTTATTGATTATTAATTTTTAATAGCATAAACAGAGAAGCTCATGATTATTTAACTGTTTTATGAGATTAGGAGGGTTAATTTTTACCTTCCATCCTATGGTACTGCTTTCCATCCTATGTACTGCTTTGCATGTTAAGATCTAAGATTAGCTTGATGCCAAACATGGTCCCCTTACTTAAGTGGTGAGAATTATATATTTGAAAGTGGCATGTGGCATGACTATTGGACATGTTATCAACTATTATTTGCGTGTCACCATAAAGTACTATGAGGGGTAAGTAAGTAGAAACCTCATTAATGCATGGTGCATAAGAAATACAAGCTCTAATTTTTCACATTTCTATTATATTTTTCAAACAATGTTCAGTGAAAAGATACATTTCACCAACTTGCTTTGGACAACAAATTTGATGGAAGATGGCAATAAAATCGATTATAGAATCAATCGATTTAGACTAAATTTTGAGTAGTCAGCAGCTTTGTCGAGCCGAATCAATCCAAATCAAAACTCGAGTTTCATGCAAATCAAATCTTTTATTGAATTAGATTTGGATAAGATTCAATACGTCTTGGTTAAATGTCAGAGATGACTTCATGAGCTTTTAAATTATAGTCAAAACTAATGTGAGCTGCTATTTGTCCATGTAGTGTTATCAAGCCAAGTAAATGCTTTGGGAGAATACAAAAATATGGGGGGATTTTAATGAGCTCAAACTTCAAAGGAAAGAGTGGTTGGCCAAATTTTTGGCGCCCAAATAATATAAGCGAAGTTGTTTTAAAAGAAGGGCTTTGCGTGTTCTTAAGGCGCAAGTGTGCCTCAAATACGAAGTCATGTGCTCACGAATCCGAACACTAAATTGATTGTCTAAAGATTAAAAAACTAGCACAGAAAACTACAGTATGGTCGCTAGCCATAACCTTTCATCGTATAATGCGCCTCCATAACTCCTTTTTGGGCCCCTTAGCACGTTAGATGGCGAAAAATATGGGCATGTTATTTGGGTCTACAAGTACAGTGTATACGAATATATGCTTCTATTATTTTAATTTCATGGAAATTGGTGATCACCATTTTATCACATATATATAATAAAATTTCATGTTGCTTTGAGGAGGTTTTAGCGTGATGCACTGTTTCCATCTAAAGGTGGTAAAATCTGATCCGATCTGGACTAGCTTGAAAAATTAGGTTAAGTTTTTTTTTTGTTTGTTGACTGAGTCCGGTGTGTAACTCAAATAATTCGAATATGGCATTTAGGTAAGATATATTTTCAGTCTTATCTATTTTAAAATTTAAAATTTTATGCAGATAATATTATATAATTTTATAAATTATCAATTAAATTATTTATATAGCTAACATTTTAATATTTATATTCTTTCATATATATATATATATAATATAGTTGATGCTCATGTGACTCAAATTAGGCTCGTTTGCAAAGATGGGCATCGGGCGGCATGGCTCAGCACGTACGCGTTGTGTCAAGCTTGGAAATTCTGGCCCACGGATCAAGCCGGCATGACCTATGATGGGCCTGGGCTAGCATGCACAGCATGGCATGTCGTGCCAGCCCAGCATGGCCCACATGGACATGGGTCGGCACGGCCCATAAGGGCCTAATAAAAAAATTAAGTAAAAAAATATTTTTTAATAAATTAAAAAATTATTGAAAACAAACAATTTATTAATATGAAGCCATTTAATGGTGGGGGTTTAGCATAGACCCCTACCAGTTTATTAATTTAAAATTAAAATGGTACATGAAGGGAGGAGGGCTAGGCATGACCTCTAGAATACAATAAGAAAGGAGAAAAAACAGAGATAACTCACTTTAATAATTAAAAAAAAAAAATATAATTAAAAAATAGAGATAACTCACTCATAGTAGTATTTATGTCATTATCATCTTTGCTAGTTAAGTCATGTCCACCTTTATCTTGAAGCCTCGCCTCAGCATCAACCAATCTTTGAAGTAGAGAAACTTCTTAACTGTATCGCCAATCATCCTACTTTTCTTTTTCTCTAGAACATGCCGACCTACACTGAAGTGGATTCCGATGCTACTGTGGACATCGGCACAGCTAAAATATCACATGCAATAGTAGACATAAGAGGATATTGATTTCGAACACTCTTCCACCAAGTTAATATATCTAGATTTTCTATTTGATCTTCATCATATGCATAATGAAGATCATTTCGTAAATAAAATTCTAAATCATTACTTAAAGATAAAGAAAATGAAGCATGTGTGTGTCTTCTTTGTGCAATGAATGAAAAAATAGATGACGAACGAGATCTAGAAGAAGCAGAGCTTTGAGCAGGTAGTCTAGATCTACGAATTTTGTCATCATATAAAGCATAAATATCATTAAGAAGTCGTGTTACCTCATCTTTAGCAGGTTCATGATCTTGATTCATGTTTTCACAATATTCATCAATTAAAATTTTTGTGCCACTTAATTTAACTCTGGATCAAAAACAATAGCTAAGTTATGCGAGGACATATCTTATTCCAATATTCATTCTATTTAGTTTCCATTTGATGTATAATAGGCATTAAAACATCATCATATCTATGTTCTTTAAATTTTTCACTAATTACATATGCTTTTTGTAAAAATGAACAAGAAGTTGGATAATAAATATCAGAAAGAACATTTGTAGCATCATAAAAAGTAACAAAAAAATCTTCTAAAATTTTATCTTTATTCCAATCATTTTCAGTCAATGTAAATCCTAATCCATGATCATTAATATAAGTACTTAATAAGTTCTTATATGGATATATATCATGTATCATGGTATAAGTACTATTTCAACGAGTAATTACATCAAGTTTAAATTTTTTAAAATATTTACATGATCTACACATAATTGTTTAAATTCTTGAAGTCTTGCTTTTGAAGCATGAATAAAAGAAACTGTATTTTTAATTTTAAAAATAATATCTTGAATTATGTCCATTCCAATTGAATAGAAAGATTTAATATATGACAAGCACATCTAATATGAAATAATTGTTCATTTAAAATGGGATGCAAAGAGTCATTTAATAATACAATATCAATTATTATTAGATGCATTATTAAAAGTAATAGATATTATTTTATTATTAATATTATATGAGCATATAGTTTTGATAAATAGCATTTGAAATTTATTATCTCGAATGCAAAAAATCAAAAGCACGAAAAGTAAGAATTCGTTTATCTAGTTGCTAATCATTATCAATATAATGAGCAGTAATAGCAATAAAACAATTACTACTTACAGATGCCGATCAAATATCAGGAGTTAAAAAAAACTCTAGCATTTAAATTTGAGAGCGTTTCAATTAAACTTTGTTTCATTGCTAAAAAATTTGTTATAGCCACTCTTCTAAATGTACGCCTACTAGTTCTTCTATAAGCAGGTTGTAGGCCTAATTGAACATATTGTTCAAAATTATAAGATTCACATAAACTAAAAAGTAATTCATCTTGAACTATCCATCTAACAAGTAATTTCCTTTGATTTTTATGGTTATATGCAAAAGTACCTACAAGTGATCCCCTTGTATATTAAGGGTATTTTGCATATAAGAATCTTGCATCCTATGAGTCTCTTGATATCTTTTTAAATTCCATTTTCCCTCAGTACTACTATAACCATAAAGTTTTGCACATTTTATACATTTTTCTTTAAAGACTCCATCAACCATAATTCTATCAAAATCATTCCAAACATTACTAGTCCTCTTACGAGAAGAGGTTTGACCTTCACTGATACTGGCTCTAGAGAAAACTTGGGGTTGGGGATTAGTTTCCTCACCCTCAGAAAAAGGGTACATGTCAAAATTACTTTCGTCATAAGATGTCATATCTAAAATTTTAAATTAATGAATGCAAAAAAATAAAAATTAACCACAAGAAGGAATTGAGAAAAGGACTAGAGGTGGAGGCGTAGAGCCAAAATTTGTGAGCTTCCTCTTGTGCTCTCACCTCTCAACAAGAAGTGACCTCCTTTCTTTTGTACTTTTCAACAAGAACCTCCTCTTATATAGCACTTGAATACTTGCTAGAGCACTTGTCACTTGCCAGAACACTTGCAAACTAAAAATTAAATTGCTAGAGCATTTGTTAGAAGAGAGAAGTAGTAGTAGAGAAGGAGAGAAGAGTTGGTTTGGTATGGTGAGAATGAGGGAGGAATGGGCTATTTATAGAAATCCTATTTTTTTTCTTCAAAAATACCTTTCAATATAGATGTTATATGGCTGTTTGGGGGGTTAAAATGGTTAAAACCCCCTTATGGCCGTTTTAAGGCCATTAGGGGCCGTGCCGAGCTGAAATTTTTTTTACCAGGACATGCCTGGCATGGCCCGATTTTTGGTATGGCCCGATGGGCTTGGACCGTACCGTGCCACGGCACAGCAGCCCAAGTCTACTCGTTTGGTTCATGGTAAATGATATCGTGAAATTTTATTTTTTGAAAATTAAAATATTTGGTTCACGCTTTTAGGGCCCATCCATGGAAGTACTTTGTTTCCACATGATTTGAATTCTTATATTTTATGAAAAATAAAATCTCATTGGTACTATGGGATTTATTTTTTCATTGCAGTGAGTTTTCTTTTTCTTCCTAACACACCTTTATTTCCTGCCGTATGCCCTTTTTCCTAATCAGCAAACGAGAGAAAGAGAGAATAAACACTTTAGCTCTTGCTCGTTTGCTTCTTTTCGTTTCATATCCATGAGGTGTCAACTGGAAGAGAGAAAAAATTGATTGAGATTTTTTCTACAGATTGATGCTTATTGTTGTGTCAATTTAGTTTTTAATTCTGGATTATTTGTTTTTGCTGTGTCAATTTTGTATAATATCTATTGAAAACCAAGAAATGTGGTGCAGAAAAGGACCTGCGTGTCTAAAAGTCTAGAATTTATGAAGATTAGTGCAATGGAGACAGACTGTATGTTTAAGTATATAGATTGAGCTTCATTCCTTACAAAAGTAGATGAAGATATGAAACATTAGTTGTTCATTTTTTTGTTTCATCTAAATGATTACAAGTAAATTTCATCCATAGCTCATCTTGACTTGTTAACTTGCATCTTGATTCAGAATTTTAGTGTCTTGATTTCTTGATTTAGAAGTTTAAAAAATTAGATGGCAAAAGAAAAAGTTTTAAGAACTCTGCACTACTTTCTTGATTCTTTTTCCTTTTTAGTCAACCTCATTCTATAGGAAGTTCTAAAAATATTAAGTTGGCAAAAGCAAGAGTTTAAGAACATAAGTAAGTCAACATAATTGTATATACTGCACTACTGTATCACTACCAAACGTGATCAAACTATTATTCTTTTTCCAGAGAAAATACAATTATTTTCGCATAGTCAACCAATCATGTAGATAGCAATTCTACCCTAGGAATCTAATTTTAAAGACCATCCTACATCATATATCCATCTCATGACTCATTGACTACTTGAACATGAACAAGGTAGAATTAGGATCCGTTGAACACTAAATGCGCATAAAAAGTGTTGATTTGAATCCTTAAATGATGGATTCATATGGACCATGTGCAACTAATATTGAAGGGTTGAAACATACATGGGCTCACGCATGAACTGAACGTTATAAATTTTTTTTTTTTAAAGCAAGCGACGTAATGGAGAGTTCAAGGAATATATTCGTTTAGTATTTTTTAAGGCTGTATTTGATACCTTTTTGGCTATTTCTGGATAAATCTTATTTTTTTAAAATTAATCAAGGGCGTTATTCTTGAAATGGAGGGGAGTAGCAGCAGGGAATAAAGTTATAATCCTAACCATTTTGGGATATTCAATTTATTCCCATATAGCTGGCCATCCCATGGATTTAGCATTTGGATCAATGGGATTATCCCTAGGGATGGATAAAATCCCGTATCCATGGATCTACCTTAGGGAATAAGTTCAGGGGATAACCCATGATTAAACATGGATTATCCCCTCTGGTTAAACTTTTTCAAACTATCCCCTAGCTATAGCATTTAGGGATAAATATCTAGCACCCATATCCCCTGGATATCCCTCCTTATTCCCAAATGATAGCTAAAAGGGATAGGCCTGATTTAACCAGGGGATAACCCATGGTTAACCATGGTTAACCATGGGTTATCCCCTGAACTTATTCCCTAGGGAATCCAAGAACAACTAAAGTTATCCCTTGATGGCAGACTTGTAATTTTAAAAAATTCTTATTCCCTCAGCTATCTGGATAAATGCTATCTCGTACATTTATCCAGGAATAGCCTATCAAACACTACCTAAAACTCCTGATATTGCAATAATAGGATGATCAATTGCACATTTTTTACGGTAATAAAATTTAGAAAAAATTTCCCTTGGTCATTGAATTTTCTTATCCATTAGTAACTAAAATTTGGTATTTTATTATTACCTTTCTGCCCTTTTTTTTCCCCTCCATTTTCTAATCTTCGATAGAAGTGAGCATGATGGGGCTTCAGTTGACTTCCAACGAGGAAATTTTATAGTAGTGTATGGATAGTTAGAGAGATTATTTTTGGTAAACATGTCTTATTATATATTATAATCTTGGGTCTGGCTTTGTCATCACTTATTGGACGATGCAAACATCTTCCTGTGAGTTCTACAATGCCGACTAAAATTTTAAACTCTTGTGGGAGATCATGCTATCTTCTTTGGTCTCGGGTTTGTATAACAGTAATTTTTGTGCCAAATATTTGGATTTTAATTTCATCATTTCATCCTCTTCTTTTTATATTTTCCCCTCCCTCTTCGCGTTTTTCTGGGTGATGAGGGATGCACAAGTTGCTGACCAAAAGAAAGGCCCAACGCGATTTCAAGATTTTTATGGTAAAGAAAGGGCTTGCTGCATTACCCTTTCATGATAAGCACGTATTGATCATGCGGATTGATCGTCCGCACATATCGATGCGCATGCGATGCATAACAAGGCTTATTGAATCATCGCACGTACGCTGATATGCACATACAGCAAATCTGTATGGCCGATACATACTTGCGCTGCATTGAAGAATGATGCAGCAAGATTTTTTCTTTGTAATAATGAATAGTTCTTTTGTTGGACTTTTGAGGGCAAATGGGAGAGAGCAATTTCCTCCTCTAGAGCCATAAAAAATGCAATGACTCTTGGATATCAATCACAAGGGCTTCGGTGCCTACTGCTTTTAGTTCAAGTTATTCAGGACTTTGTGAAATTTATATTTAAAAAAAAGTGCTTAATTATTGGCTTTTCAACAAAGATTTTCCCTCTTCCTTTGAATGATGATCTCACCTACTGTAGTTTTTTTTTTTTTTTGTATAGCTTAAATAAAAATAAAAAGGAATTACTTGTTCTCGCCATTTCTCTTCAAAAATTTATTTATTTTTTTCTAAATTCCTTCACCTCAGACTCAAGAGTAAGCAGGAAGAGAATAGTTTATAATTTTTAATCCTATTCTTTTAATTCTATCCTTGTATTTTTTTAAAAAAATTCAGAATTACTCTATAGTCCTGAAAGCCTAACACGTTTCTTTTCTTCCCTGGCTCATATCCTCTTCTCCTCCTCTTTTTATTTATTTACTCAAATAAAATGAATTTATATTACCTTTTTTTTATTTAAAACAAGAGAGAATAACAACCCTTCTTAACTGATTCATCCTTGGTGGATTGGATGCTGTCTTCTTCGATGTCAGCTTGGAAATGGATGCATTCATATAGCTCTAGACGTATAGCATGCATGCATTGATATCATGAAACTATAATACAAAGGGCCCTCGCCCTCGGATGACAAAAACGTGTATGCTCTTGCTGTTTGAAAAAAAAATGCGATCAGTGGCCATACACATCAAGGAGGACTCCACATTCTCATAGTCTGATCATAACGCAGTGATGAACAACTTCCATTGCGGAAATCTTCAGCCAGCAGCTTCTTCATCAACTTTTGCATCCTCTCAGCGCCTGGACCAGGCAGGAACACAGAATCATTTCCCCTTGAGGAGCATGGATCCACCACCCCTCCTCCGTCTGAGCTCCCAAAGCACCATGCACCGGGAGTGAACTGGCCGTCCGACCGGCCAAGAAGCTCCTGATCAATCTTGTTTAACACGGGGTCATTCTTTGGAAATTTTCGAGCAAAAGGTGCACCGCTCTTAACCATCTCACCAAAGTCTTTTGTGGAGAGGGAGCGGGGATGCTGCTTCGGGGGAATGTCCCAAGCAATGTGGTGCAGGTCATGGCTTATTGCTGTGTTTCGATACTCGTCGGAGTTGCAGATGACTGTGTGGAAGTAGCCTTCTGGGGAGGAAATGAAATTTACGTAGTACATCAGGATGGTTCGGGGAAGGTTTTCCCATCCCCAAATGCAATACTCGAGGAAGGACCGAGTCAACATCACCCATGCAGAACCTGTGAACAAAGCCGAAATGATTCATAATGAACAGCCAGTAAAAAGAAAAGAAATGAGACGCAACGCATATTGCAGCAATTCAAGGTTTCCACCCAAACATGCTTCCAGAATTTATAATCTACATTCGTATTTTATAATAGTGATACTCGACCCTTAAGTTTGTCATGAATGTTACTGTGATCTCCACTGTCTGATCTTTTCTCCAGAGATTAATTTTGACTTAAATTATGTTGTGTGTGTATATATATTTTGTTTCATCACATATGATTTATTGGACACTTTTGTCAGTTTTGAAGAAAGCACATTGTGGTGCAGCTAGGAATCTGATACTCAAATGCAGTCTAGCAGCATCATCAAAAAGGTCAACTTTAAGAAGAAATTTATGCATAATTCATCTCTCTGGGATAAAACACCCACTTATGCTCAGCCATAATGATGTTAAATGCATTTGTAACTGTAAAAGCAAATACAATTATAAAATTGCACTACTCAGCCATTGCTTGCTGGATGCCTTCAAGAATTAAGCTGTTTGTTAAAATATCTCACATACAAGTCATTTGTTTAAAGGACACATGATTGTTTAAGACATACAAAAAACAGACAGATTCAAATTACACCAATCCAAACAATGCTCAACACTAATATGGATTCCACCTGAATATTATTCCATCATTTAGCTTCCAGATTTGACAAATTTCATTTTGCACTAAAAATGGGTTTAGGGTCTGGCAGAAGTTATGGCAGCAGCAGTTAAATCAGTCGATGAGAAAAAAGATACCATTCTAGCTTCTGATTAGGGCAGAAGCTTTAGCATGCTGGAGCTAGAAGAGGTATTTGGAGAGTGTGGACTGAGGCTGGAGGTTCTTGCAGTCAAATCTTCAAACTGTATTCCAACTGGACTGAGTTTAATCATTATTTTGGTCAAAACACATGCATTCAAATCAAAAACTTGCATAAAAAAGGCAAAACAATGCACAAGGCTCTTGGCACTGCAAAGTCTAGGGAGGGTCAGATGAATGAATGACTTTCAGGCACAATGGTGCAACCTTACTATAGTGCCAAGGTCTGCCCAAAACTTATATGACAGGTTCGACTCAGAATGGGTCCAACCATAGTTGAGTTTAAAGGGCCAACTCAAAATTTTTAAGATACAAAACTAGTTTTAGCAAAATCTTGACTCAACTTAGCTGAAGCATCAGTTTCAAGTTTGGAAGCCAAACTTGGGCAGCATGTCCAAATTTGCATATGTTTCAGATCCAAAGCATATGTTTTGATCCAAATCAGTTCAGATTAGTTTATGGTTTAAGCTTACCGGACTCGTTCAATCTCCCACTCAGAAGTGTTCCTTTTTCCTTCTTTTATGGCACATTGGAATGTCCTGTCATCTTCTTTAAGCCAAGCACTTTGCTGAACATCTGGGTTCACCTTTTGTCCGGTATTCTCTCTGTCTTCATACATTTTGGACTTGTTTAAGTACCAGCATTTAAAAATGAATTGATTCTTTTTTCCCTTTTATATATTAAAAGCATTTTAATACATATTCAATGATTGAAAGAAAAGGGGCACATCATAATATAGTTTATAGTTATGAAATATCATATAAAGCTAGTAGCCATCACGCATAAAACATTATTTTTTTATTACATCTTCTATTTTTTGTGTACCAACCTCTTAATCTGAAATCAATTATTAAACTAGTCTTAAAGTGCAGTTTAGTGGATGTACATGATTTGCAAGAATTGTGTTTGGGAAGACCATAAATTGGGAATAACCTTTGCATCAGTACTTCTTTCACATACCAGACTTCCTAATGGCTCCTGACCCAACTCTGGGGTTTGTGTTAAGACAATAAGTCCAACTACACAGCACCTTGACTTTTGTTCCTTTAATTAACGAGCCTCCTCGGAAAAATCATATATGGCCTTCTGGTGTTTCAGTCCATTTTACTACAGATTCAAATAATGGGCAGCTTTTATTGGCTGATCAACTTAACGGAACTTTGTCTAAACAGAGTTATCAGAAGAAAATCTCAGTCAAATATCCACATAAAGCAACAAAGAACTATCTACATATGATGAGAGAATATGCGATAAAAGCTACCAGACAAAAGTAAAAGAATTTGCTATGCAAAAACCTTACCAGTGTATAATTTAAAAGCTGTTGGCAGTTCCCTGCGTCCATCAGCCACCACAATATCAAATTTCTTCGACAAATAAAGGCCTGGATCAATAATGATTGGTTTGCCCGTTGGTTCCTGTATTATTTTAAAGTTTAATACATAAATTGGGTTTGATGAGTAAAAAAAAAAAACGAGGAAAACAACCAATTGCACAAATTTCTGTTAAACTTACACTTTCCACCCAGCAATTTGTGTATGCTCAACAAAATTAAGACTTCTTGGCAAGGTTGATAAAACATGAAGTATATCTGCATAGATTAGCCAGTACAAGTTAGAGCTGAAAGTGTAACAAAAGGTCAATGACTTTAACTGAATTATAGGCATCAATAATTTAAGCTTATAGATTTCTTTTATGATTTTTAAAACATAATCAGAAGTAGTAAATTGTAATCAGGAGTAAACTGCAACTCCACAAACCAAACACTGCTTTAAAAATGTAGAAGCAATTGTAAATTGTGAGACCATGTGCCATATTATCCATCCAAGCATAATGAGAAGTTCTCTATCGGTAGATCAACAAAAGCTTCTAACTAGAAAAAAAATGTCTTAGTTCAGTGAATCATTAATTGAGGCTAATAAAATCAAGGATATGCATAAGATAATCCTGTCTGAAAATTTTTATCTTTTCAAGTGTCACAAGGCTGCAGAGTGTGGAATTTTAAATGTCACTGATGCAAGTATAAGAAAGCCCTCCTAGACAGAACACAAAATAACTACCGACCCTATTAACTGCCTAGGCTTGAGTAGTGTTATTGTAGGCTTTTCCCCCTGAATATTATACTTCTCTTAGAAGATAACTGAAAGAACTATATTACAACAACAATAACAACACTTTATTGGGATGTTGGGCCAAGGTTTAAGAATTATTACTGTATTTTTTTCCTAGCATATTCCTTCCCTCAGTCTCTTTTTTCTTTATTTTATCGTCCTTGCTTCCCTTTATCTATTATGTTACATAGAAACAGGAAACCTGGAGTAGATAGTCTAATCCATTTTTTTTTCTAGCTAGAATTTGAATAGGTTTTGGCATAATCTTCTAAGGAGATTGCCAAAACCAAATGCTGCAACATGTTTCCGTCCAGGGTGATTCTTCTCTTTATGGATGAGAAACAGTTTCCGACCAGGGCAAAGGATGGATGAAAGAAAGTTGTTGCCATTTAATACATGATGGAAACAACCTGGCATAAGAGGGATTTCACTTTAACATTCTTAAAACCAACAAATCTTTCAACTTGGAGACCAATTTAGTAAATCCTTCAAATTAAAAGAGGCAATTCCAAAAATGATTTAATAACATTCTAATATAATCTAAGAAACTGCAAAATTTTAGTGGAGGCAATTGATCTCTTGATCACTCTGGCTCTGCTAGTGCACTCATTTTGACACAATATATTAATACTTCATTGACAAACTTGGCTTTGCCCTATCCTGGATCACCGGATCTATGTGGACCAATTTCGCTACCTTGGGTAGGTTTGACAGGTTTGGCGCACCACATCCAAGACTTGACTGTGAACCCAAGCTTCAGTAAGCCATGGCTCTAATCTGGTAGGCATTTGGCAACACAGTAGAAGACAAAGTTGATGCAAGAGTTGAGATCTGTTTCTATTAAAACCTAGAAATTTTTGCAAAAAGTTTGGCCTTGGCCAGGGAAGAATCCAGCTTGGGAAAAGGACAGACCTTATTAGTATCAAAAAAGGGCTTGCACCACAATTTTATACACATTAGTTAGAATAAAGTAAAAGGATTTTGCCTTTCTTTCTACCTAATTCCTCTTCCTCTTTTAACTAGAACAGGAACTCATCCCAAATTCTAAAAGGACAGAACTTACCAATACACATAAAGGAATTATGAAGTTTTACGGATCTTTAATGAAAGTGAGAGGATTTAGAACCCCACTTTCAAAAATTGTCTTATTTATTTATTTTGAGATATCTGAGTTGAGCAGGTTGAACATAGACTTTCCTTCTCCGTGATCTGATTGCTCCCCCCTCCATTTCTTTTGCTCATTTTGCTGCCATTGTACTAAGATGAAGACAGCTTATTCCCCTTCACTCATTACAGTTTGCTATGCTTTACACTCATGTTGTTGGTATAACCAACTACTTAACCAAAAGCTTAAGCTAACAAGCAATGAGTCAACAATGTATGTTAGGTTTGACAATCAAGTG
The DNA here is from genome assembly GCA_900491605.1 of Calamus simplicifolius. Classification (NCBI taxonomy): domain Eukaryota; kingdom Viridiplantae; phylum Streptophyta; class Magnoliopsida; order Arecales; family Arecaceae; genus Calamus; species Calamus simplicifolius. Next base: position 752,436 of record UESW01004322.1, on the reverse strand, counting down.
AAGAAATAAATGAGCTGTAGGAGATTTGGATTAATGATCTCTAGCAATCCAAGATTTGATACCATGTTCACTAACCACTTAGATTCCAAAAACTAAGCTAATAGGGAATAGGTCAACAATGCATGTCAAACTTAATAGGTGGGACCTAGATTAAATGTCAAACTTGCAAGATCTATGCCAGAACCACACATTGAAGAGTTGAGCTCACAAAAAAAGGAAGTGATAGGGTAGGAAGAGGTAATGGAAAAAAGAGGAAGAAAAGAGAATTAACACAATATGGGATAGAAGTTTAAAAGTAAAAACATCTAGAAATTGATTATTGACTATAATATTGCAAATCTCTAACTACTTTCACCGAGATGCCAAGATCTCCTAGAGCCTAGGTGCAAGGCACAAAGCAAGACAGGACAAAGAGAGGGGGTCAGGGAAGACAGCAGGGATAATGACACAAGGGACTCCTTTAAGAAGTGGATTCTCTTCAGGAAAAGGAGGATGAAGCAAAAACCACATCAAGGCATCCTAAGTGTGAGGCACAAAGCAAGGAGTTGAACTATAGAATCCCTATTTCTAACATATCAAAGAAGAAGAATAAGGGAAAAGGGACATGCAGGAACCAAATCTCCTTAGCTTTGGTATCTGGAGCAAAGAACATGCATGCATTCACGCACACTACGCATACGCTGAGCTCTAAGCAGTCAAATCATGATCTTATTTCATGGTACAAGTTTATGTGGTTTGCTTCCCATAAGTGCAGCTACAGCTACTGTCATGTACTTTGCTTCAGTTATGGTGAGAGACGCTGTTGGCTGTGACATGCTAAACCACAATACTACACTTAAACTTGAGCTGAAGATGTATACATTAGTGACCTGCATGTCATTAAGCCACATAATCTTCAACATGGAAGCCTATTAACTTTAGGATTCCCTTCACATACAAAGTCCTTAATTAATTGTGCCCTTCATGTATCAGATGTTGGACCAAATTTCTTTTAAGCATGGCCTCCTTAGATCTTGCATGATCTTTCTTACCATCCCAACTATGTGAGCAATGATAGATCAACTTGATGCCAAGTAAATCAGGTTGTCAACCATTTAATGGCATAATATTGCATCTTCAAGTAGCTTCCCCAGGTGACTTTGAAGATGGTTATAATATGCATATTGATGTTGGATTGACTTGTTCTCTATCACAAACTTGCATAACAAATTTATAACATAATTTTTTTGAGACAAGGATATCCATTAGATTAATCCACCTTTGGAACAAAAACTGTTTTGAGTTCCCCTAGATCCTTCATCATAAACCTCACAAAGACTCTTTGCCGTTTCGAGCGATTTCAACTATTGTCAGATCAATCACTGGCTCTATAGTCATCATGTAATTTGCTTACAGGTTCCAATCCTGCAATCATTGGCTACCCCCCACATGCACTACTATGCCTTGATCCTCAAATAACTAAATACCTTCTGCAGGAACAACCTTGAACTTGTAATCATGAATAAGCAACCTTGTTTTCCACATCAAGAATAAAAATTTCCTAGTCTGCTTGTTTCCTAATCACTTTATTTGGTGCTAATTCCATTTTTCGTTCATCTTTTTTGCATTCCAATTTGCATTTTCCCTTTTGTTTCCACTTGAAATCATTTGAAAACAATTTCTCCTCTTAATCTTTGATCTTCAGAGAACCAATCCTAGAGAACACCATTCCATGGCTGATGAGCAAACTCTAACTCTCCGGTGCCTCTAGCCACATATTTTCTGTTTTAGTTGTGATCTCATCCATGTAACACTTGGTTTTGGCATATGATCTCATGAGCTTGACATAAAATTGTTATGCTTGGCATGAGTATGGGTCCTAAGTGATAGGTAAAAGTGTTGACAAAGCTTGGCATGTTCAGATGCATCTTTGAGCTGACTTGGCAGGATTAGTTCATTCTGGAAACTGAAACCTGATGTAGTAATTCCATGTTTCACTTGTTTCTTAGCCTTTTCAAATCCAGTTGCAAATTTTCATTTATCCTACCATATCAAAAGGCTAACTCAATAGTAGACAACCCTATTAAAAAATTATTAAATAATAACCAAAGAAGCTCTTCTCCTGTTTCAGCTAATGGGAAAAAAAGAAATTATCTGTAACTGAATTGCTTCCTTCTCTTCTCTTTTTCTGTTTTTTCAACTAGATTTGAGATGAATAAGTCTAATCATATGGCATGGTTTTTGTAAAAGTCCAATTAAAGCTGGCGTACATTCTAGACCAATGGGCAATAGCACATTTGTTTTCACTAGATTAAAAATTATGCTAATCTCTATGCAGTCCATTTTTTACATAGGGCCAATTTGAAATAAACAACGTATTGGCTTAAATAAAAAGCTTCAATCAAAATTCAAAATCCAGTTTAGACCATCCCATGCATAATCTAAGGAATTATTTAAAATTAAAATGAAATTATATCAGTACAGCACGTTACAGAAGCAAGTTCAAGAATGTCATTACATAACCACAGAATATAAGATTTATCAGGAAATGTTCATACTATTAATGCGATATCAATAAAATGGATAAGACATAAGTCTTCTAAATATAGAAGAAGATAATCAGAAAATAAGCAAGCATGTGTACTTACCATCTTGTGTCATAAGAGGATAATCTGAGGCACTGAGGTTTATAAACCAGTCCCACTTCAAACTCTCCTTAAGCAAAATCGCGATGGCATGAAGTGTACAAGCAATCATGGTAGGCCCCTTGTAAGTCACCAAGTTTCCCTTGGCAATCACACGCACATTCTCAACCTCACTAAACATGGGATCACCCTTAACATACATGGCCAACTCTATCCTTTCCCGAGGAGGAGCCTCCATGTCTAAATGTAAAATGTACTGATTTCTTGGATGGTATATAGCCTGCAAAGTTCTTCTCATTCTTAGACTGTCACCCTTGGTACCTGTTATAAGATAAGCGATTCGTGGTGGTTCAGATTCTGGAACTAAAGGCTGTTCCAAGCGCTTCTGTAAATCTGGCTCTATAAAGTACCCATCGGAATCATCCAAACCAGTAAACGAGACAATGTCTAAAGACAATGAATCCCCATAATACTGAGGAGAAAAGAAACCAAAAGTCATTGCCAAGAAAAGAGTAATCGAGACCAGCATGCTTGCAAAGAAGGGAAGAAGCCACCTTCTGTCACTAAACGCCCTCCCCGAGTGAAGGCCCCCATTTTTCCTCATACTTCTCTCAACTACCCACTGAAAAAACTATATGCTCAGTAGCTCCAGGTACCTTTCAGCCACCAATCTCCAACAGAAAACAAAAAGCAGCAAGGAGCTTCGGTAGCAGAACCAAAGCAGCCTCTTCCGAAGGATATATATCATTTAATCAAAAGCTATAACTTTCTGAACAGCAGAAACATGGGCAAAGTTCGATAATTTGAGCTCTCGATAATTGCAAGTGCCACGGCCGATGCAACCACAGTCATCCAGTGCAAAATTTTAACAATTACAGCCCAAACCAGAGAAGCCAGCTCATTCAAAACCACAAGATCATAGTTTTCAATTCCCCGCGTAACAAGAAATCAAATTTCTCACAGATAGCTTCAATAATCACTCTAATAATTCATAAGCTGGGCAATCCGGGCAGAGAATGGAAAAAGCCTCCTCAACAATCTTTCCCAAGAATGCATCTGTTATTAAAAATAAAAAATTAAATTAAAAAAAAAAACGCATCGCTCTCGGCAAGCAACAAAAATTCCAGCACACTTCAGATCCATAATTTTGCATAAGAAAACAATAAAAAAACTCTTTTTTTATCAACGGAATGTTCCCAATTTGTGCTCACTAGCAGCTAAGAAGGAAAAAATCAACACAAGAATAGGGGAAACAGAAGCAAAGCAAAAGCAAGGTCTAGTTTGAAATCGCGCGCATAAAAGAAACCAAAATCACCAGGACGAACCGAAATTGAAGCAGAGACCTGCTCGGAAAGCGTTGATACGAGAGAAATTTCTTTAAGTGGTGCTCCGAATCCGATGGCTAGACCTCGGTTGGCTCGAGAGATCGGGGTGATCGGTCCGTACAGGACGGTCGGCGTGGCCGCGTTTTATAGACTTTTGCCAGGGAAAAAAAAACTGGGCATTATAAAAAAAACTATTTTATAGAAAGGTTGCTGCGTGAGGCCAACGGCACCGTGTCCCGGGGTCATCCTGTTGCCGGTGCCAACGAGGTGGGTAGGCCCCACAGCCTCGCAAAGAGCGCTGGATTTGTAACGTAACCCAACGTCCAATTTTTGAAATTTGTTTACATGCTATTTAAATTTACGTCATGGAGCCGTTTTTAGAATCTTCTTATGTTACGTGTGCATATCAAAAAGTTATTTTAAAAATAAAAAAAAATTTTTGAAGAATAATTTATTTTTATTTTTATTTTAAATTTATTATTTCAGTGCAATTAATGTAATATTATTTAAATGATATTTGAATGACATGATAATAAGCCTTTATTCCACTTGAAATATCTGATGAATTTTTTGATAATCCAAACTTACCCCTTATCTTTAATATGAATCAAAATATGATTTTCAAAATAATATTTAATAAACTTTAATTCATTAAAAAATATAATAAAAGTCGTATTGAAACTAATTTTATATCAACGTAGACTCCGACGAGTTACCAAAAAGTAATATTAATTATTAAATTTGAGATAATAAAATAATAAAATTTTAACTTGTTTAAATATAAATTAATTTTATTATATATTACATTATACTTATAAAAAAAATTTAAATATTTGTCTCTCTACATAATTACAGCAGCGTTTGGATAAAATTTTTAACTATGAATTTACTGCAACTTCCAAAAGCAAGTTAAGGGCTTCAACCTTAACGTACAATGTAACAAATCCAAAAGATTATAATGAAATATATTGGAACGACACTTAAAATTTTAGAATCTCAAACCAGAGTATTAATGATTTCCAATAAGATGAATTTCTACTTTTCCTTTTTAAATAGGGAAACTGACTACAACATGAGGTCGACTGCTTGTAGGCAAGGATATCAAACATTATAATGATTCTATTATTAACATTGTCTAGCGTGTTTCATTAATGAACATATTTTGAAAGTAGATGACGTACCCACCAAGCGAGCTCGATTATGGGACCAACAAACATCTGTTTACAAGATTCTCAAAGTAATATTATAATTAAAAATAAAGATATCAGACCCCAGATTTTATTAAACATCCGGAATAGGAACAAGAGTAAATATAACAGAAAATCTGCATATCAATGACATCAGTTTACTGCTCTTCAAGTGAAGAAACACAATAGCACTCTATTTATATGCAAATCCATGTTTCCAGACTCAATCTGTATCACCAATGTGCCAGACGGCAACAGATACAAAAGATAGGACACCAGTTCGAATATCGTCTAGAGAGCACTTCTATTTGTTTGATGAATCATTTCTCCCAGTGCCCATCAATGCGGCAGAAAAGTTGTCCCATCAATGCGTCAATAATCATCATCACCTCTGCAAATAAAAAGCCCTTTAGGAATTTATAGTTGCAAAATTCATAAGTTCAAATGCTACGATACATTTCACTGAGGATTACGAAAAGGCAAAACTCAATAACTCAAAGCACACAACTTGCAAAATAATAACAATAAGACGCCATAATGATTCTACTATTTTGTATTACCTGGATGCAGAGTATCAAACTAAAGCCAAAATCGTGAGAATACTGCACCAAGCCTTTACCTGCAAGTTAGTGGTAATGCAGATAGAAGATAGAGTGCCAAACTGCAACTTAAGGGTTTCCTGCATCCATTGAATTCTCACCTCCAATCTCAGCAATTAAATACCGGAAATCATCCCATGAAATTATTAAATCCCTTCAAAATCATGAACTCAGAACATAGGATTTAGCTTCTATCATTTCACAACGACAAATAGCCATGAATCCAGTATAATCATCCATTAGAGGCAACTTTGAAAACATAGCCGATTTAGGTCATAAATTGAATTCGAAAATCAAATTAGAGAAACATCACATGGCAGGCTACCTTAACAACCAAGTGACAATCAATACATATACTGTGAACCAATATAGAAGGGAGCGATTAAAACATGAAACCGGTTCAGTGATAAAATCTGAAGAGAAAAGTATAATAAACAGACCAAATCTTCATAGAAAAATAATGGAAGAACCTTAAAATTGACCACAAAACGACATAGCTGCCTCCAACTTTAAAGGATGATCGATTCTAAATCCAATTTCATCATTGTTCAAATTTTCCTGTCAAATTCATCCAATATTAGTACTCCATATTGAATGGCCCTGCAACGACCATAAGTCAACATATGTGAACCTGCTGCAATTAATGAAAATAGTATGAAGTCTACAATATCCAATAACACAGTTGGAAATTCCCATGAAACCGGGGTGAGACAATTTCTCAATGCCACGATTGAACCCAAAACCACAATTTGTAAATGGCAACGAACTACCTAAATCCACAGTTGAACAAATCCATGAATAGACCCGCAGATAAATAAATAACAGAAACCAACTGACAGCCTCAGAAGCATAATGTAACGGCGTCATACAAAGATCAAATAATGACATGAGTAAACCGAGAAACCAAGATCCACAATGCTAAGAAAATACCAAAAATCAAAGATGGACGGTACCCAGAAAAAACCACCAGACATTTCTTTACTACAATGAAACGGAGCACAGCGCAAGACAAATGTCAATGCCTGAAACAAAGGTCATAATTGACAAAAGATAGAATTCCAAAAAACAAAGTTGATAGTTGCTACGAAAATACCCACCATCAGACGTGATAATTTCCAGGAAATTACCTTGAACGGACAATTCAAAAGCATAAGCAAACAGAGCACCTTAGAAAGATGATGTAACGGCCTGAAACAAAGTGAACGGATGCCACGAAAGTACCGAAAAGCACATCAAAACAATGCAAGTGAAGTAGCAGTGGCACAGTTCAACAAATCCATTAAATACCCCCCTACAATTGGATAACAGATAGAACCAGACAACCTCACAAGCTAACAGAAACGACCTGAAACATTGATCGGAAAATGGCAGGAATATACCCAAATTCCAAGATCGAAATTGCTCAGAAAGTACCAAAGAAGACAGATGAAAAATGTAGTAGAAAATACCCCCAGCCATTTCATTACTACAATCCAACAGAGCTCCTCCCAAGACATATGTCACCGTCTTGAACAAAGGTCATTAATTGTTAAGACTGCAGCCATGAAAACACAGTTCACAATTCCTAAGAAAATACCCATAAGCAGACATGCAGGAATGCAACGATAATACCCAAAAAACAACCCAACATTGCAAGTGAACTATCAGTGGCACAGTTCAATAGTTCCATGGAAATCCCCTAGGCAATTGAATAACAGAAACAACCAGACAACCTCACAAGCCTATTGCCACGGCCTGAAACATTGATCGAAATATGCCATGAAGATACCGGAAAACACTGATCGGATATGCTAAGAAAGTACCCAAAAACAACGGATGACAAGTAGCTTGACAATATCCCCAAGATAATTCATTTATAAAATCAAACAGATCACCTCACAAGATATATCTCACGGCTTGACACGACGGTAAAAAATTGAAAGAAGATGCCCAAAAAAAACCAGTTGAGAATTGCTAATAACACACCAACTCCCCCATGAAAATACTTGAACAGACAATTAAATACGAGAAACATTCAGACCCCCTCAAAGGGTTGATATCACGGCCGGAAAGTTAGCTTAAAAATGCCTAGAAAGTTTCCCAAAAACACATTTGAAATATGCGAAGGAACAACCAAAATTAACAGTTCAACAAATCGATGAAAATACCCCCGACCATTCCATACTAGAATCAAACAGTTCATCAGTTGTCGGTTTTGTGGATGAATTGGCTGATTCTGCTTACACTTTGTCATGCAATGCATCATACTCCAAGACATTGCCCTCGGCATGTGTGTCATGTCGGACTGTGTTGCTTCACAACGGTTGCATTTTTGAAATGCCCTCCAAGTCAAGAGCACCTCACAGCCGACACTTCACATACGCAACCATATAGCAATGAAGTCTACTCAAAATTAAAGTACTTGATCTGTATCAAGTCCCGAACTCAGAACATTGGTGTTTTGTTTCATCACGAAAGAAGCAACTTGTACTAGCCACTGAAGAACCAAAAACACAGTTGAAAAATGCAATGAAAATAATTTCGCTGAATTCAAAACTAGAATCGAAAAGATCACATGACAACCTAAATGTCACGGCAATAGAGAAATTCCAAAAAAGCCAACAAAATGTCAAAAATTCTAGTTGTAAAATGCCATGAAAACTTTTAGACATTTCATGTAATCTAAATCCAATTTCATCATTGTTTAGGCAAGTTACCGACGTAATCCATTATCAAAATATGGATGATATATTGAGTTGACTCAGGATGGCAGTTTCAGCAGGTATTTCCTGAAGGTCACATTTTGCATGCATCCAATTCAGGAAATGCTATGTGTCTGCCAATCATCATCGCCGTCATCGTTGATAGAGCACCTGATTGTGATGCTTCACAATGGTTGCATTTATAAATGCCGTCCAAGTCATGAATTCACAGCCGACGCTTCTATATCAATTAGGTCAACGAAATAGTCGTAGGAAGGTTTAATGGCACTGGAGTCAATTTAAAAAACACATGTCAGTTATCCAATTCAACATTATATATATTCAAAACTTCAATGTAAGAGAATGTTACTTTAAACAGTTTAAAGTAAACCTACTATTATCCCAGCATAGCAAATTAAAGTACAATAGCAGTAATGGCATAACATGTCAATGTAAGATAGTACGCTGCCCATCACACAACATTGCGAAACATCAGTGTCAGCAGTCAATTCGATATTACATAACATAAGCATCAACGTTGCCTTCCCAAACAGTAACCCAAGAGGAAGACTACAAGGAAGGATATGAAAAGCAATATAGTTGTTCTGACTGGTGCACCCACAGTCCTGCACATCTGTTCATCCCTTCTTCCTTGTTCGTATTCCATTTCATTGTATTTTCTGACATATTGAATGTCGAAGGTTTACGGTAATTGAGGAATGCATCAATTGCCTCATGTCTACATTTAAACTTCTTGTACAAGGCATGCTTGAACCCACTAACCTCACGCTGGCACTCAGCCCATGAATCATAAACCCCTCGTCTACGGCCCACGAAAACTACATAATAACTTTGGGCAGGCATGAGTAAGTCTCAGGAGCAAGCACCCTGATTTCCTGCATTACGGTGATTCAATGTGAAACACAAATGAATGAATAAATTGCACTACTTATAAAGTGAATCATGATCGACATAGGAACTGTAAATTTATGTACGAGCATGCAGCGACCGAAAACATACGAGTCATCGTTAACTTACTTCGCGTGTTATGAGCATCCCAAAGCCTCGAAGCTATGGAATTGCGTAGTTGATCGCCTCTTCGTGATTCGTCGTCCCTATAATGAGATAAGGATCGACATCGTCATCATTATCATGGGCAACGGTTCAGAAGACATGTTGAAGTATTTGTCGTTGCCTTGGCTGCGTCGAATGAAGTTGTGTATTACGCAGCAAGCCATAACGATACGCTTCTGAACCTTGAAGGGAAATGGAATGGCAATTCTTAAAATCTTAAAGCGCTTTTTAAGTATTCCAAAGGCCTTCTCAACGCAATTTTTGAGTTGAGCATGTCGTGGTTGTATAAGTCTCGACAATTGTTGTATCGGCGAGCCCTTGGATTGTTGAAGGTACTAAGATGGTACCTATTACCCCGATAAGGGGCAAGGAACTTATCTGTATTGCCATATCCAGAGTCGACAAGATAGAATTTCCCTGTACAGGATAACATTGCGTTGACGTCTTCACATAGGTTAAAAGAAGTGTTTAAATGAAATATTTCAAGTAGTTTGTTATATGCATGTACCTTCAGGTACAACGAGTCCTCCAGACTCGACACACCAGCGTAGGACTCTCATGTCAGCCGAAGATCCCTCCCAACCAGTACATACGAATAGGAAGGAGTGATCGAAGGAGACTGCAGCCATGACATTTTGAGAAATGGTCCCCTTTCGATTACGAAATCGTGGTTGTTTGCTTTTCCTGATCGTTGCAGGTATATGTGTGCCATCGATTGCTCCAACAGCATTCTGTAATGCAAACAAATGTATCAAGGACCTGGTAATGAGAAGATTGAAAAAAAATTCCGGTGTCTGGGGAGTCTCCAAACCTACCATGAGTGAGGATTGAAAAGTTTGTTGCCATGAATCCGTGGGTGAACGGCCGCTTCCTGTTGAGGTTGAACGATAAATTCATGCTTAAGCAAACAAATTGCTTTCAGTATGTTGTTGAAGTGTCGGGATATTGTCTCCCCTGAGTGCTGGAACGTTTCAGCCAGCACTCTATTACTAACACCATGCCCTATGCCGTATAGGAAGATTGCTAGTTGCTCTGAACCGATAAGTTACGTGTGCTACTCACCAACCCTCTCGAGACAAGCAAGTCTTGCAACTTGAAGAACATTGTATTTGTCATCCTAAAGTGATCATAGCCTCTGTTTGGATGTTCACTCAAAATATCAGCAATGATTTCGTGACCCGAGAATGGACGAGTGCGGCATGGGACCTTTGAATTAACATTAACATTGGGTATAGAAAGGAACCCATTACTTATCAAAAAGTTAGGACGTCTTGCCAGTAGTTGTCCTCATCTAGTAAAAACGCCATAACATCTTGAAATAGGTCCATCTAATCAAAAATTGTAGTAGTTAATGATACAACCATATGCATAAGTGCTGATTGAAAAAGTTGACAACAGAGTACAGCAAAAAAGGATGGTAATTTATAGCATAAGATAGAAATGTCTACAACAAAATGACATAAATATAAGCATCTTAGCCAGAACATATCATTCTAGAACTACTATGATGCAAGAAAACATATGTCATGTCCAACGATCGTAGGAAAAGTCGATGTCATGAGTCGTAGATGCAGGTGTCGTACAAACGGATTCTTGCGCACTGACAGCAGGAGAATGGGTCGGACCGGTGAAATGCTGCTATCACAGCTTGGCCTTAATAATGGCTCCGTGAATGGAATTGGTCCACCTCGACATGAAGCATGCGTAGCGGGAGGCACAAAAACAGAAGGGCCACCATGAGGAACACCATGCATTTAAGGCATACAGAACGTAGGCGCAGCTGCAAACTTCCGGAAGGTCCTCCCGCTGAAGGTGGTAAACGGTAGAACTCTGTCATTTGTCTTTTAAGCCACGCTTCAAGGAGTGAGCCTTCATAATGCATGAGGAACCACCTATTAATCTCAATTTTTAAACTGTCCCCCACAGCAAGAATACATTCCGGAGTAATCCCTGGGAGACTCTAACTTCCGCATGCATTCATCAATTGAGTAGACAGTAGGACGAGCAAGCTGCTCTCTCCTAAGGATCTCGTTGGCAATTTCCAACCTCTTCTTACCTTGTTCCACCAATTCGAGGAAGGCATCACCAGCTTCAGATGTGCACTTAAATTTACGTGCTGTAGGAGTAACGGTTGACGACCTTTTCCTCTTTCCACTACTAGTAGACAATCCTGGATCTAAGGAACAATCCGTGGGTGGGGTCGAGGCACATGTGCTCGGGCTGGTTGGGGAGACATCATGAAATAGGTGATCGAAATGATTGGATGATGAGAACGAGAGTCCTGCACCTTTACGTGATGGGGGCCAGAAGTCTATGTCCTCAAGGTTCATCCGTTCGACCTCGTCGTCCGAGGTATCATTATCGGATACTCCCTCTGGAATAGCAGATGTATCCCCCCGTCTACCAGTGGCAGTATTCTTTGAAAATAGAATGTCTATGTCGTCGTATATAGGGAAGGACTTACCCTTGATTCAAGCGTAGTCCTTGTTAACCTGTAAAGCAATGTTGATGTTTTAATTATTGAAGAATACCAAAATATCAGCCGAATGAACATTTAATAACATCGCAATCTACCACTTACCGAGATGATCTCCTCCCACATATGTTCATCACCGCAGGTGGGTAGCTTAAGTGCAGGATCCCATCCCCAGCCTGAACGGTTAGCTAGGTTGTAATACAAATTGAAGGTCTTCTTCAGAACCTTCAAACGATTCTTCAAGTTTGTAAAGGTGAAAGACAGATTGGTCCTTTCATTGAACAACTTGGTAATTCTCTTCCAGGTCTCCTGAGAGAAAGTACCATTGTGACAGTTTCCGTCATCATTCTCTTGCCTCATGAGAGTCACGAAAGTCGAGTCAAGAGAATCGGTCCAGTTGGGTGCCCTAGTTCGGCCCGATCGTTCTCTGGACTGTGACGGCTCACTGTTTTGTTCGACTGAGCCATTTTATCTACAGATCGAGAACCGTTGATATTTTATTACATCAGTATATATTGGTTAAACTTTGCCATGTGGCACAATGCTATATCACGGAACTATATGCATTAAATGAAGAAGTTGCAGTTCATGAGTACTGTAGACAATACGGCAGATGAAGAACAATGCAATACATATAAGATAATGAATTCTATCAAAACAAGAAAATAGAAATATATAATCATCAGAATAGGTTACATTATCAGTGTGACTTAAGAAATGAGAAATTATCAGCCTATTAAGCAAATAAACACATGTAACCCCTTCCATAACGTTGTCTTCGATTGTAAAAAGCCTAATTGGTTATGTAGTGTTAAATTTGAAACTGACTAACTTTTTTATTTGTTTGCTTGTGGTAGACAACTACTTATAACCAGCCAAGCCGTAGACTTGGCCAACAGTTAAAAAAAACATTGATTTATGTAACTGCAGTTATGGATTTTGGCACGAACATAACATTGTATGAAATCATTTAATAGACTGCTAAGCATGTATATGGCTACGACATGAAAGGGAATATGAATGCCTATTCCATCATGGATGTCAAAATCTTTAATATGAAAGGGTAGGTAGGTAATGTACATAGCATAATCTGTGAATACATAAACTACAATTACAGCTACGTAATCCACTATGTAGTTATCATTGAAATAAGGTGTCGTACCTCCATACACATACGAAAATTGACAGCATAGCACATAACATCAATATTCGTCATTTAAAGATGAAGACCGTGATTCATAAAATTTTATATTTGTTTGCTTGTGGGAGCATCCAACAGTAATAACTGTCTAATGGTTCTCAAAATCGAATGGCATGCAGATTGAAGCATCAGTCAAACATTAAAGCCTTGTTGAATGGCAGCAATAATAGAAATTTAACGCTGCAGACACATCCAGTGCCTTGAGGTTTTGAAGAGACAAACCTCTTTTATGGATTACCTGCATTAATTAATTTCCCCTTAAGCTTGTGAATGTGCGGAATTGTGGGAAGAGATTTGGGTTTGGAAAAAGAAAAGCTTCTTTGAGTCATAAGGTTGTGTGAAAACCAGTGGACCCCGAACCGTAATCGGTTCAGTCCAAGAGCAGCAGCGGTAAACCCTTGCTGATCTAAAAAAAAGGGTCAAAGAAGGGAGAGCGTACCTGATCCGCCGCTTCCTCGAGGACGAAGCTTCAGGAAAATATGTTTCAGAGAAGAGGATGAAGAGCGAACCGTGAACTTGGCAAGATCCAGTTTATCGCCACCGTCCAGCAAGAAATAGGCTTGGGAGACCTATTTCGATGGATCCGCATACAGATGGCGAGAGGGGAGGAGCAAGGATCGAAAGTCGGTGACGTTGAAGAAGAAAGGAAACCCTAGTCGCGAGAGCAAAAGATGAAGGCCGGCCCCAAACTTAAGACAAAAGCAAGTTATCAGTCAACAATTGCCCCTGGAATAGCTACAGTGCCGTAATAGCCTATTCCAGGGGTCAAGGCGGAATAAGAGAGTGGGATCCGAGGCGCTGAACGGAATAAAGATGAGTGTGGGGCCCATCGATGGTTTAAATGGGTGTTTGGGGGATTAAGCTGGAATAAGGTACTATTCCAGACCTTATTCCAGCATCCAAACGCAGCCTAAGTGAATTGGAATTCGTCTACATCCTATCGTGAGTTGCATCCTAGACCCACTTAGAATCTTGTCAAGTAAAATAACAATGCATCTTAAGTTGTATGTAATTAAATTACAATATAACTAGACTAATGCTATTTAAAAAATTATAATTGTAAAATATATATATTATGAAAAATTATTTTATAATTTATTATTAAATAATAAGTTATTGTATATTTATTTTTTAATATTATAAAGTTTAATTTAATAGAGAAAGTGATAACAATACTATCAAAGTTTAACCAGGTTTTTGTGAGGTCCAACGATCAAAAGCCTTCTTCATGAGCTGATTAAGCACTAAAATTTGGAGCATGAGAATGGAAAGGGGTATATATATATATATATAAGAACCTTGTTTTATCTCTTATTATCTCAAAAAATTTAATTAAATCATCCTTCATTTTTTTCTTCAAATTAAAGATAAAAAAAATTAAGTTCCCAAATTTTCATTCAAAATTCATTTTGATAGTTTAATTTCTTATATTTTAAAAATATTATATTTTTAACATTTTATTATATTAAATCAATTAGCTTACGTATTATTTTATTAATCAGTCTATTTTTGTATAGATGGTAATTATTAATTAATTTATTTAAAAATATATTATTTTGAAGATATTTTTGAAAGTTTGAGCATTAAAAATGTATGTTGAGCGATCAGCTTGAGGACTAAATAGTATATTTTAGCTTGGGAAAAAGAGTAGCTACCTAAATGAAATGCTGGCATCTAAGAACCACAATAAGTGACTACGATCAGCCAATGTGAGGGTGTCGCATTGGGCCGTCTAAAAAGTGGGTGCTTACTAACGGAAGAAGAACCGACGCAGAGATAGCTTCCCTAGAGTCGTAAACAATTGGAAAAGTTTTTGTACACTCTCCAATGCAGTAAATCCTACATGAGCTGTACCATTTCTTTTTATTGATCCATATAAATCCCATGTGGCCTGACACGATGGAACAGGATAGCAGGGGGATAATGTTACTTTTTGATCGTGATATCCATTAAAAGTCGTTCAGCCTTTCACCATTGGTGTACAGACAAAAATGTCCTTTCCCTCCAGCCTACTTCAACCCACCATCTTAATTGGATTTTGCTAATAAAAAACTATTTCTGATTATAAAACATTCTTCTTGTGGATAATGGTACCGTGGAGCAGGAGTCTGAGGTTGAGGTTGTGGTTTATGAGCTTGACGATGGCTTTCAGGATCACCTACCATATAAGATGGCGGGTAGAAGTAGGCCTGCATGAGGGTGTTAGTTTGGACCAGCATCACCGCCTTAGTGTACCTTGATGGAAGGGGCTCGGTGCTGATGACATCGGCATTCAGGAACTGGATGGTTTCGTCTGGAGATCAATGGTCTTTTTGGTGCGGCGATAGCTTTAGAGGATTCATCAGCTTTGGTGCTAGCTTTTGATGATTCATCAGCTTTGGTTCATCTGTGTTCCTTAAACTCTAACTTCTTAACAGCTTTGCTACTCAAAAAGCATTAGTTCAACTAGGGTGCCGTAGGTTTTGAACTAATGTTTTGTCTTAACATTTTCTGAATGGGTGCCGTAGGTTTTGAATTAGGATGTCGTAGGTTTTGAACTAGGGTGTCGTGGGTTTTCAACTAGGGTGTCGTGGGTTTTGAACTAATGCTTTGTCTTAACGTTTTCTGAATCGGTGTCGTAGGTTTTGAACTAGGGTGTCATAGGTTTTAAACTAGGGTATCGTGGGTTTTCAACTAGGGTGTCGTAGGTTTTGAACTAATGCTTTGTCTTAACGTTTTCTGAATGGGTGTCGTAGGTTTTGAACTAGGGTGTCATAGGTTTAAACTAGGGTATCGTAGGTTTTCAACTAAGGTGTCGTGGGTTTTGAACTAATGCTTTGTCTTAACGTTTTCTTAATGGGTGTCGTGGGTTTTGAACTAGGGTGTCGTGGGTTTTGAACTAGGATGTCATGGGTTTTCAACTAGGATATCGTAGGTTTTGAACTAATGCTTTGTCTTAACGTTTTCTGAATGGGTGTCGTAGGTTTTGAACTAGGGTTCGTAGGTTTTCAACTAGGGTGTCGTAGGTTTTGAACTAATGCTTTGTCTTAACATTTTTGGAATGGGTGTCATAAGTTTTGAATTAGGGTGTCATAGGTTTTGAACTAGGATGTCGTGGGTTTTCAACCAGGGTGTCGTAGGTTTTGAACTAATACTTTGTCTTAACGTTTTCTAAATGGGTGTCGTAGGTTTTGAACTAGGGTCTCGTGGGTTTTGAACTAGGGTGTCGTGGGTTTTCAACTAGGGTGTCGTAGGTTTTAAACTAATGCTTTGTCTTAACGTTTTCTGAATGGGTGTCATAGGTTTTCAACTAGGGTATCATAGGTTTTGAACTAGGGTGTCGTGGGTTTTCAACTAGGGTGTCGTAGGTTTTGAACTAATGCTTTGTCTTAACATTATCTGAATGGGTGTCGTAGGTTTTCAACTAGGGCGTCGTAGGTTTTAAACTAATGCTTTGTCTTAACATTTTCTGAATGGGTGTCATAGGTTTTGAAGTGTCGTGGGTTTTGAACTAGGGTGTCGTAGGTTTTAAACTAATGCTTTGTCTTAACATTTTTTGAATGGGTGTCGTAGGTTTTAAACTATGGTGTCGTAGGTTTTCAACTAAGGTGTCATGGATTTTCAACTAGGGTGTCGTAGGTTTTGAACCAATGCTTTGTCTTAACGTTTTCTGAATGGGTGTCATAGGTTTTGAACTAGGATGTCGCGGGTTTTGAACTAGGGTGTCATGGGTTTTCAACTAGGGTGTCGTAGGTTTTGAACTAATGCTTTGTCTTAATGTTTTCTGAATGGGTATCCTAGGTTTTGAAATAGGGTCTCGTAGGTTTTGAACTAGGGTATCGTGGGTTTTCAACTAGGGTGTCGTAGGTTTTGAACTAATGCTTTGTCTTAACGTTTTCTGAATGGGTGTCGTAGGTTTTGAATTAGGTGTCGTAGTTTTTCAACTAGGGTGTCATAGGTTTTGAACTAATGCTTTGTCTTAACATTTTCTGAATGGGTGTCGTAGGTTTTGAACTAGGGTGTCGTGGGTTTTGAATTAGGGTGTCGTGGGTTTTCGACTAGGGTGTCGTGGGTTTTGAACTAGAGTGTCGTGGGTTTTCAACTAGGGTGTTGGAGGTTTTGAACTAAGGTGTCGTGGGTTTTCAACTAGGGTGTCGTAGGTTTTGAACTAATGCTTTGTCTTAATGTTTTCTGAATGGGTGTCCTAGGTTTTGAAATAGGGTGTCGTAGGTTTTGAACTAGGGTGTCGTTGATTTTCAACTAGGGTGTCGTAGGTTTTAAACTAATGCTTTGTCTTAACGTTTTTTGAATGTGTGTCGTAGGTTTTGAACTAAGGTGTCATAGGTTTTCAACTAGGGTGTTGTGGGTTTTCAACTAGGGTGTCGTAGGTTTTGAACCAATGCTTTGTCTTAACGTTTTCTGAATGAGTGTCGTAGGTTTTGAACTAGGGTGTCATGGGTTTTGAACTAGGGTATCGTAGGTTTTGAACTAATGCTTTGTCTTAACGTTTTCTGAATGAGTGTCCTAGGTTTTGAACTAGGGTGTCGTAGGTTTTGAACTAGGGTATCGTGGGTTTTCAACTAGGGTGTCGTAGGTTTTGAACTAATGCTTTTTCTTAACGTTTTCTGAATGGGTGTCGTAGGTTTTAAACTAGTGTGTAGTAGGTTTTCAACTAGGTTGTCGTGGGTTTTCAAGTAGGGTGTCATAAGTTTTGAACTAATGCTTTGTCCTAATGTTTTCTGAATGGGCACCGTAGGTTTTGAACTAGGGTGTCGTGGGTTTTGAATTAGGGTGTCGTGGGTTTTATAGTAGGGTGTCGTATGTTTTGAACTAGGGTGTCATGGGTTTTGAACTATGTTGTAGTGGGTTTTGAACTAGGGTGTCGTGGGTTTTCAAATAGGGTGTCGTGAGTTTTGAACTAGAGTGTCTGAAAACCCATGACACCCTAGTTCAAAACCCATGACACCCATTCAGAAAACATTAAGACACCCTAGTTCAAAATCCACGACACCCTAATTCAAAACCTACGACACCCTATTTGAAAACCCATGACACCCTAGTTCAAAACCTACGACACCCCAGTTTAAAACCTACGACACCCATTCAGAAAATGTTAAGACAAAGCATTAGTTCAAAACCCACGGCACCCTAGTTGAAAACCCATGATACCCTAGTTCGAAACCCATGACACCCTAGTTCAAAATCCACAACACCCATTCAAAAAACGTTAAGACAAAGCATTAGTTCAAAACCTATGACACCCTAGTTGAAAACCCATGACACCCTAATTCAAAACCTACGACACCCTAGTTCAAAACCTACGACACCCATTCAGAATACGTTAAGACGAAGCATTAGTTTAAAACCTACGACACCCTAGTTGAAAACCCACGACACCCTAGTTCAAAACCTATGGCACCCTAATTCAAAACCTACGACACACATTCAGAAAACGTTAAGACAAAGCATTAGTTCAAAACTTACGACACCCTAGTTGAAAACCTACGACACCCTACTTCAAAACCTACGACACCCTAGTTCAAAACCTATGACACCCATTCAGAAAACGTTAAGACAAAATATTAGTTCAAAACCTACGACACCCTAGTTGAAAACCCACGATACCCTAGTTGAAAACCTACGACACCCTAGTTTAAAACCTACGACACCCATTCAAAAAACGTTAAGATAAAGCATTAGTTCAAAACCTATGACACCCTAGTTGAAAACCCATGACACCCTAGTTCAAAACCTACGACATCCATTCAGAAAATGTTAAGACAAGCATTAGTTCAAAACCTACGACACCCTAGTTGAAAACCCACGACACCCTAGTTTAAAACCCACGACACCCTTGTTCAAAACCTACGACACCCATTCAGAAAACGTTAAGACAAAGCATTAGTTCAAAACCTACGATACCCTAGTTGAAAACCCATGACACCCTAGTTCAAACCTACAACACCCTAATTCAAAACCTACGATACCCATTCAGGAAACGTTAAGACAAAGCATTAGTTCAAAATCGACGACACCCTAGTTCAAAACCTACGACACCCTAGTTCAAAACCTACGACACCCATTCAAAAAATGTTAAGACAAAGCATTAGTTCAAAACCTACGACACCCTAATTGAAAACCCACGACACCCTAGTTCAAAACCTACGACCCATTCAGAAAACGTTAAGACAAGCATTAGTTCAAAACCCACGACACCCTAATTGAAAACCCACGACATCCTAGTTCAAAACCTACGACACCCATTCAGAAAATGTTAAGACAAAGCATTAGTTCAAGACCCATAACACCCTAGTTCAAAACCCACAACACCCTAATTCAAAACCTACGACACCCATTCAGAAAACGTTAAGACAAAGCATTAGCTCAAAACCTACGACACCCTAGTTGAAAACCCACGACACCCATTCAGAAAATATTAAAACAAAACATTAGTTCAAAACCTACGACACCCTAGTTGAACTAATCCTTTTTGAGCAGCAAAGCTGTTAAGAAGTTAGAGTTTAAGGAATACAGATGAACCAAAGCTGATGAATCATCAAAAGCTAGCACCAAAGATGATGAATCCTCCAAAGCTATCGCCGCACCAAAAAGAACATTGATCTCCAAACGAAACCATCCAGTTCCTGAATACTGATGTCATTGGCTCTGAGCTCTTTCCATCAAGGTACGCCAAGGCGGTAATACTGGTACAAACTAACACCCTCATGCAGGCCTACTTTTATCCGCCATATTATCTATAGGAGATCCTGAAAGCCATCGTCAAGCTCATAAACCACAACCTCAGCCTCAGACTCCCGCTCCGCTGCATCATCATCCACAGGAAGAATATTTTACAATCAGAAAGAGTTTTTTATCAGCAAAATCCAATTAAGATGGCGGGTTAAAGTAGGCTGGAGGAAAAGGGCATTTTTGTCTGCACATCAACGGTAAAAGGCTGAACGACTTTTAATGGATGTCACGATTAAAAAGTAATATTATCCCCCTGCTATCCTGTCTCATCGCGTCAGGCCATATGAAATTATGTGGATCAATAGGAAGAAACAGTGAAGCTTACGTAGGACTTGCTACACCGAGAACGATGTACAAAGACTTTTCTAAAACAATTTGACCATTGGCTCTCTGGGTCTCTTTTGTTTTTATATTTCTATCTCCCCTCTAATGGGACCTGGTTAGCTACAAGAAGAAATCAAATAATATAAATTATACGGTTTGAGGGACGTTCCGTTAACCTAATCCAATAATAAAACATTCCCTCTAAGTTAAGTGAATTCGTTGGGCGGGCTGGTGACCGGAAATTGGAATTAGATCAGATCAGAGACCGCGTTCTCAACGTTGAAATTTTCTATCAGTAACTCCCAGCTGACACGCTGGCGTTAGCAACCACTCCCAACAATACATGAATGCCAAAAATAAAAATAAAAAAATAAATAGAATATAATCACCTAAACTCATCCACCAACGTAGTTGTCACGCAGCCGATGAGATAGAGTAAACAGCGGATCTAATCTCCAGCCTTTGCCTGGACGGCGCCGTTCCTGTGGACCGTACCTGTCCGTAGGGCACGGCAAAGTGGCGAACAGCTTTATCCACCGATGAAAATATAATAATTAAATTTAATAACATTATTCGGTGGTCACATCACGGTCCTCACATGACCACCAACCTGTCGCCAAATAAACTGATCTCATTCCAAGCATTACTTAGGGAGAAGCACGAGAAACAACAAGGGATAATTATTGAGCCATGGCCTTTTAGTTTCTTGTTTCTTGAGTTCAAAAGGTTTTCAGTGCATCCATTATATTGCGTATGAAAAAGACTTTATATATCGTCTTCGATGCAGCAAGTTCTATGTGAACTGCATCGTTCATTTTTATTGATCCACATACGCATATCTATTAAAAAATGTTAAGACATCCAAAAAAAAAACTTACGATACCCTAGTTTTAAGTTTATGACACCGTAGTTAAAAAGTGAAGACACCCGTTCAGAAAGAAAAAAAAAAACTCACGACATCCTAGTTTTAAACTCACGACACCCTAGTTTTAAGCTTAAGACACCCGTTCAAAAGGTGTCTGTACACAACTTTCAAAAAAAAAAGTCATCTGACGTGCATTAATACTCGTTCAGCTTTTTTTTGGAATATGTGTACAGACACTTTTTTTAAACGGGTGTTTCAAGGTTAAAACTAGGGTGTCGTGAGTTTAAAACTAGGATGTCGTGAGTTTTTTTGCTTTTTGAACGGGTGTCGTGGCTTTATAACTAGGGTATCATAAGTATTTTTTTGCTTTTTTAATAGGTATTTTTATTTTGACATGACGTGCATTAATACCAGCTTTTTTGGAATTTGTGTACAGACGAATGGGTGTCGTGGCTTTATAACTACGGTGTCGTGGCTTTATAACTAGGGTGTCGTAAGTATTTTTTTATTTTTTTAATAGGTGTCTTTATTTTGTTATGACGTGCATTAATACCAGCTTTTTTTGAAATTTATATAGACGAGTGGGTGTCATGGCTTTATAACTACGGTGTCGTGGCTTTATAACTAGGATGTCGTAAGTATTTTTTGCTTTTTTAACGAATGTCTTAGTTTTATAACTATGGTGTCGTAAGTTTAAAACTAAGGTGTCGTAAAGTTTTTTTTGCTTTCTTAATAGCTATTTAATTTTGACGTGACGTGCATTAATACCCGTTCAATTTTTTTTGTAATATGTACATATACCTTTTGAACGGGTGTCTTAAGCTTAAAACTAGGATGTCGTAAGTTTAAAACTAGGATGTTGTGAGTTTTTTTTTCTTTCTGAACGAGTGTCTTCACTTTTTAACTACGGTGTCGTAAGCTTAAAACTAGGGTGTCGTAAGTTTTTTTCTTGAAACGTCTTAATATTTTTTAATGAGTATCATGCGTATGTGGACCAATAAAAAAGAATGGTGCAGCCCACGTAGAACTTGCTACACCGAAGGTGGTGTACAAAGTCTTTTTCTAGCAAGGAATATATCATTTCGCATCAGTGAATGAATAAAGCAATATAAAGTTCTGGCTGATAGAAAAATATTAACCATTTTTTCGACAATATGCCACAAGGTTCTCAATTATATTAATCAAAATTTTTATTTGTCAACCAGTGAGAGAGAGAGAGAGGACTTTTGTTGTAATGCTCAAAGGATTGGTACAAACCAATCTATTTATAATATTGAATGGCTCCTCTATAAATTAGAATCTGAGAGAGGTTTTAGAACTGAAATACATGAACAAGTTTTAATCATGACGAGATAGATGTGATAATAATAGGGAAATAAGATGGGGATCGACAAATATTGATGGTCACTCTAAGTTTACCTTCTGGATGTCTAGCAGAAGTAGTGCAGTTAATGAAGCATAAAAAGATCAGTTTTCATCTTCTCTACTACCTTTATGCAATCAAGAGTAATCGGCGCATGCTCCATGCCCATGGGCCAGCACGGTCCAGCACGAATCGGGCCATGCCTAGCACGGCTCGGTCTGCTACAGTACCGAGCCATGCTAAGCACAGTCCATTAAACCATGCCATGCCAGGCTTAAAAATTTTAGCCCGCAGACCAAGCCTGGCACGGCCCGTGACAGGCCTGGGCTGGCACGGGCCGTGTCGGGCTTGGTCCGGTATGGCCCACGCAAGCCCGATAAAGCCCATAAGTGCCTGATAAAAAAATTTAAGTAAAAAATATTTTTAATAAATTAAAAAATTATTGGGAACAAAGGAATTTATTAGTATGAAGCTAGCTTAATGATGGGGGGTTTGGCATAGACCCCTACCAGTTTATTAATTTAAATCAAATGGTACATGAAGGAATGAAGGCTAGGCCTGATCTCCAGAATACAATAAGAAAGAAAAAATAGAGATGACTTACTTTAATAATTAAAAAATAAAATATATAATTATAAAAATAGAGATGACTCACTCATCAGTAGTATTTGTGTCATTATCATCTTCGTTGGTTATGTCCACCTTTATCTTAAAGCCTTGCCTCAGCATCCAACCAATCTTTGAAGTAAAGAAGCATCTCAACTGTCTCACCAGTCATCCTACTTCTCTTTTCGTCCAGAATATGCATACCTGCACTAAAAGCGAATTCTGATACTACTGTGGACATCGACACAGCTAAAATATCCCGTGCAATGATAGACATAACAATATATTAATTTTTTAACACTCTTCCACCAATCTAATACATCTAGATTTTCTATTTGATCTTCATCATATGCAGAATGAAGATCATTTCGTAAATAAAATTCTAATTCATTATTTAAAGATGAAGAATATGAAGATGAAGATAAAGATGATGAAGCATGCGTGTATCTTCTTTATGTAATAAATGAAAAAATAGATAATGAACGAGATCTAGAAAAAGAAATAGAGCTTTGAGCAGGTATTCTAGAGCCACAAATTTTGTCATCATATAAAGCATAAATATCATTAAGAAATCATGTTACCTCATCTTTAGCAGGTTCAGGATCTTGATTCATGTTTTCATAATATTCATCAATTAAAATTTTTTGCTATTTAATTTAACTCTAGGATCAAAAACAGTAGCTAAGTTATGCAAAGGACATATCCTGTCCCAATATTCATTCCATTTAGTTTCCATTTGACGTATAATAGGCATTAAAACATCATCATATCTATGTTTTTTAAATTTTTCACTAATTACATATGCTTTTTATAAAAATGAACAAGAAGTTGAATAATAAATACCAGAAAGAACATAAAAATGGCATGTTATATGGCTGTTAGGGGGTTAAAATGGTCAAAACCTCCCCATATGGCCGTTTATAGCCGTTTCTAGTTGTTTTTCAACGGCTAGAAATGGCTCTAACTAGGCCGTGCCGGTCTGGCCCATGGCAGGCCGTACCGGGCACGGCCCAGTTAAGGCCGTTAGGGGCCGTGCTAGGCATGGTCCGTAACGTGCTGTGCCGAGCCGATAAATTTTTTTACGGGCCGTGCCAGGCATGGTCCCATTTTTGGTGTAGCCTGGCGGGCCTGGGCCGTGTCATGCTAGGTACGGCTCAGTGCCCACCTCTACTCTCTGAGATGACTAATATATTGCTACCAAAATCTCTCACAGAACAAGTGCCCAGCAACTTCATCCTGTCCCTCTCTTTATCAGTTAAATCGAGTAAATATAAAGTTTCCAATGGTTAGAAAACTTCAGTCATTGCTATTTGGGAAATTAAAGTTTCAATGGCAGCATGTTTTGCTTTCATTATGTCATAATTTCTGAACACTTGGTACAAGAGGATCCTGCTTTCTTCTTTTCCCATCCCTCAATTAGATACCACTTTCAGCAGAAGGAATATTATGGCATACCTGGCAGAAAACTGCATAAAAGGCTCCGTCAATGATCAATCACATGATAGCTTGCTTGTACTTCCATAAAAAATCTATAGCAAGATCACCTGTTTAATGTTGTTTGGAATATGCATGGCTGACAGTCTAGCTTAAAGTTTCAGAAGTCAAACTTTAACATAAATTTTTGTATCATTCAAGATCCCGAACGGTACCTTTCAGACAGAAATAGCTGATTTGATTACAATTAAAAGTGAAGTTGTTCTAATTAAACCTTGATGTTTTCTTCACATATCAAAGCTGAATTAACAAACATAGTTGGATAATTATACAATTTCAATACTAGACTGTTAGTGTATAAATTACACAAATATGTATTGATTTTTTTAATAAGATGACAAATTAAAATTTGATCTTTCTTTTCGACACTAGCATACAAGCCAAAAGGGGTGCACCAATTATGAGTTATGCACCTATCATCATTTATGCCAATGTTTGAAAAACTAAGCTTACTGGTTCCATGCTGCATAATGATCCTAAGCCAATAGAAGAGGAGCAATACACCCACGATATGCCAAACTATGTGCCATACCACCATAACGAATAATAGCAGGACATATTGGGACCCAACCAAGTACTACTGCTTGGAAAGGACTTTCAAGGAGGTTCTCTTCTTTTATTTGATAATATCCCAAAATTAGTATAAAATGCTATAATGAGCAGATGGCTACAAAGATAAGTCTAGCACTCATTCAGTAGGCAAATAATAGGTCATTAAAAGCTTAATTATCAGAGTGCCACAAACATCATTTTCTTAATTAAATTATAGGATCATCTTGAAAAGAACTAGGATGAAATAATTTAAGAATTATTGAAAGAAACAAAAAAAGACAACATAGTGCAGCAGAATTTCATGCTCTACAAAACTCAAGTTATAAGATTAATAATAGAAACAGGTATATTTAAGATTAATGGACTGTTAAACTTGAATCCAAGAAATCTTGTAATTGACTACCATTAAGAAGTCTTTACAGACCAAATGAAGATATAATGCTTCTGTCAAATATATTTTTTTTTATCATATTAGAAAAATTGCAGATATTATCTTTTCTTGGTACAAATTGATTAAACTATTTTAAAACTCATTAGTTATGACCTATTGGCAAAATTCTTGATAAAATATGACAAAAATAAAATATGATTGCTCCCAACTTCTAGGACCGCTTTAAAACCTGGACTATAAATTGAATAGGATTACTAGGACACTTAATTTATATTCTTACCATACTTTTCACAAAAACACAGCATTACAACAATAGCAATGCAGCAATAAGTCAACAAAAAACCAAATTTGGTGGCCAAAATAGGCCATACTAAGGGAATATCAACTGTGACAAAGTGTATCATTTGATTAGGTATGTTATATGCACACCATACCCACCTTTGGCTGATATGGGTTTGATAGCTTGATTTTTCAAACATTGATAAAACCCACCAGTTAAGAAAACAATGATCTCATAGCAACAAAGTACTGGAATTTAAGTCACCTATAGCACATGCTAGAATAACTATGGATGCATTAAGCTCAATGCCTTAGTTTTCAGTGGCCAAAACATATACTTGTTTTGGCTAGGATCAGCCTGAAGTAAATACAAAGGTTCATTAATCGGCCAATTTGAGCAGAAACTGATCATCTTCTGTTCAATATCAGTTTTTCTAGTCAAGAGATCTGGTCTCGTCTTGTTTGGTCAAGAAAAGTAACTTGGTCTTTATCACATGACATTACATATGCAGTTAGGAAAATTAAATAAGCTATACAATCCAAGACCCAATACGGGAATCATCCTTAATTCTAATAATCACGACTCACAATCTTCAACACACTTCTGATTTTTTTTGGAGGAACATATGCTCCTCTGTCATCAAAAAGCAAGGCACTGAATCCACGTCAAACTATAAAATTTTCAACTGCCTCCTTGAGTAGAAAGAACACTAGTCTTTAGGTGTTTTTAATCAATGAAATAAGCAACAACCTGCTTATCTAACAAATCTACGACTAAGCAGATGTTGTCCTACAATAAAATTACCAATTTCTTTAAAATCCCATTAGTCACTGACAAGATGGGGAAAAATAATCCAATGTTTGAGGATATCTTAAGCAAAGAAAGAGAACAACTCCTTCCAAATTGTTTAAAGATCAACAAAACCTCCTTCCATAATGTTGCCGCCAAATCACTTTTGAGGAGCGTCAAGCGACGGAAATGCTTCGTTGGCCTTCAGAGGAATGATAGGGACCGCCTCCTTCAGCCGGAAACCTGCAAGAAAAGTCCCGGACCGGTGGTTCCGGCGGGGACCCTCCGATGCTCAAGTCAGCGATCTGGAGAACAGGAATTTTTTAATGAAAGAGTAGAGATTGAGTCCCCCTCCCTCGTTGGGGGTCGGGCTCTTTATATACCTGTTCGGGGGTCCCTCTTACCCTTCGTTGATAACAGCCGAATCACATCTTCCGTTAAGATCGGCTACAACTGCTAAACATGTGCCATAAGTATCGGCAACGGTTCATAATATAGCGGTAACGACCCGTGATCTTGGCAAAAGAGAAACGGGTTGGCAAGCCACGTGAAAGCTCTGTGTGAACAGCAATGGGTGATAAGGTTAGTCACGTGGTACCCAAGTGCAACCATTGGGATAGAAGATGTCGTTTAAAGTTGAAGCCGCAGTCCCTCGTAGAGCATTAATTACGGAGTTATGGCACTATTCACGTGCAAGGCACTGTTCATGTGACACTGTTCACGTGTATGACACTGTTTACGGCCGAGGGGAATAGACCAAGGGGCTGAGGCCGAGACCGTAGGGAAAAAGGCCGAAGCTATTCATGGCCGAATGAAAAAGCAAGGCCGAAGGGGCTAACGTGGCAGCCATAAATACGAGAGAATGCTATAAATGCCTTAGAGCGAGTGGATGCTCGTGGCCTTTGAGGCCATAAAGACGGGAGAGAATAAGGCAATAAATGCCTAGCAAGTGGATGTACATCGGCAGAAGGCCAACGCGAAGACGCGAGGCCGACGCCAAGGCGCTGTTGAGGCCGACGCCAGAGAACGACGCTGTTGAGGCCGACGCCGATGCCAGGCGCTGTTGAGGCCGACGCTGTTGAGGCCGACGCCGACACCAGGCGCTGTTGAGGCCGACGCCGACGCTGTTGAGGTCGATGCCGACGCTATTGAGGTCGACGCCGACGCCAGGCGCTGTTGAGGCCGACGCCAACGCTGTTGAGGCCGACGCTGATGCCAGGCGCTGTTGAGGCCAACGCCAAATGAGAATAAGGCAATAAATGCCTGGATAATCGTGGCCCTTGAGGCCATAAAGGCTATAAATATGGGAGAGAATAAGCAATAAATGCCTAGCAAGTAGATGCATGTCGGCAGGAGGCCGACGCCGACGCTGTTGAGGCCGACGCCAGGGGCCTAACATGGCAGCCATAAATGAGAATAAGGCAATAAATGCCTGGATAATCATGGATGGAATTAAATATGCATTGCGTCCTTCAAAAGAAAGCCGAGTAAAGTAGCGAGGCCGCCTAGGAATTAAGCCGTTCGGGAAGGCCGCTGAGGATGGCCGTCTCGATAGGATGCTATCCAAAATTGCTGTCTTTATTGCCCATGGGGTCAACCGGCCCCATCAAATGCCCCCCACACTCCTGAGCTTGTGTGCCCCACGTTAGCTAAGCGAAAGGAGTGTAGGACTTTTTACCTTCGCATCTACCCTTTCTTATCAACTTCAACTATGATTCCTCCCAGGTGGGGAAACCCTTTTCCTTTGACGCTGTCTTGTGTAGACGTCTTCATGCTTTTTGGAGCCATGCTTTTTGCCTGTTCAAAAAACTTTTAAGCAAAGTTTGAGGGTAAGTGGGTTATCCTTGACTGGCAGCCAGTAATCCTCTCCCTATGCAAAGCCCGGAAGCGGATGCCCGTCAACTATGAGTTGGGGAGTCGGTTTCTCCTAACTGTGAGTTGACTTTGGGTCTTCTACTTGTCATAAAATTTGAAAGTGGGTGCCCCTCAACTGTGAGTTGAGGAGTTGGCCTCTCCCAAACTGAGTTCTCTTGGGGCTTCTTGATGGCCAAAGGTGACCAGTAATATGTTGCTGGTACATAATTTAGATAAAGGTCTTACTCGATTGGCCATTGGCCATTGAGGCAGAGTTAGAGCCGCTGTGAAGTCGTTGAGGATGTGATAAAGCTGCTGAAGCAGAGTTGAGGCTGTCGAGAGCCTTTTGAACCCCGAAGAGTGACCCGAGAGTTGCTGAAGTCGTTGGGTTCCTTTTAACCCCGAAGGGTGACCTGATAGTTGGAGAGTCGTCATGTGCCTTTTCCCTTATGCCGACGATCTTTGTTGCCAACGCTAGAGTTAGTTTTCGGTTTTTGGTGCCGAACTAGCCTCGGGCTTGAGTGCCGATAGTATATCGGTCTTTGAGTGCTGACCAGAGTCGAGCTTTAGTGCCGATGGTACATCGGGCTTTAGGTGCCGAGCTTGAGTGCCGACGCGGAGCTGGGCTTGAGTGCTGAGGGGAGACTCGGGCTTGAGTACCGGCGCAGAGTCGGGCTTAAGTGCCGAGGGGAGACTCGGGCTTGAGTGCCGATGCGGAGTCGTGCTTTGATGCCGATGTGGAGTCATGCTTTGATGCCGACGCGGAGCCGATCTTTACTGCCGATGCGGAGCCGGTCTCTGGTGCCGATGCGGGGCCGGTCTTTATTGCTGACGCGAAGCCGGTCTTTACTGCCGACGCGGAGCCGGTCTTTGGTGCCGACGCGGAGCCGGTCTTTACTGCCGACGCGGAGTCAGTCTTTGGTGCCAGTGCGGAGCCGGTCTTTACTGCCGATGCGGAGCCGGTCTTTACTGCCAATGCGGAGCCGGTCTTTGGTGCCGACGCGGAGCCGATCTTTACTGCCGACGCGGAGTTGGTCTTTGGTGCCGGTGCGGAGCCGGTCTTTACTGCCGATGCGGAGCCGATCTTTGGTGCCGACGCAGGGCCGATCTTTGGTGCCGATGCGGGGCCGGTCTTTGGTGCCGACGCGGAGCCGGTCTTGAGTGCCGATGCAGAGCCAATCTTGAGTGCCGACGCGGAGCCGGTCTTAGTTGCCGATGCGGAGCCGGTCTTGGGTGCCGATGGTACATCAGGCTTTTGAGTTGTTAACGCGAGGTTGGTCTTGAATGCCGATACAGAGTCGATCTGCGTGACATTTTTAAGCATCAATGAAAGAAAAAGTCTTAAGTGCAGCATACTTAGCTCTTGCAGCACCCTTGTTTTTCTTCTGCGGGCTTGAACGCTTTCGCCCGCTGGTGGTCTGCCCCCCAGGGAATCAAGTTGGTTGGTGAGCTGGCTTTGCTAAATCTTTAGCTCCTTAAGGAGAAATCCTGCACCGCAGCCACTTTTATGGCTCTCCAGCTGCTAGACTTGACTTTGAAACTAGGCTTGCTCGCCTTCTCTTTTCTCTCCATAGCGTTGCAGCGATCATTCTCCATGTTGTGGACATCATTTCCTTTTCCTTCTTCTCTACAGGGAGTTAATTCAGAAGGCTGATCAAGCCTTCCCACGGTGAGATCTGTACTGCTGATCCTTTTGGTGATGGAATCTTTACAGGGGATGGCGAGAAGTAGTGCCACCGAAGAAAGGATCTTCAAAATGGAGTTCGGTGCTGAGCTAGACACTCTCTTGGGCTCCGATGGGTTCGAGATATGCTTTAGCAAGGCTTTTGGTGACTTTAACTCCATGGTATTCTAGAGATATGTTGATATGTTCTGGGACATCAAGAAGCTTCTGAACATTGGACTGGAGGCTCAACTGAAGAAGAACCTCGAAGTGATTGATAACTTTGTGTACCAATTGATTCTTCCTAATGCTATGCAAGCATCCTCTGATATAGGAGAAGATTGCCATTGAAATCAAAGAGATTAGCTGCCGCTTCCGCATGGGCTTAGGAGCCAGAGGTGTCGTCGCTCGCCGATGCGAGATATGTGGATCTGGCCAAACGACCGTGGCTGAGATGGTGGCCAAAGCTGGCGATGTCCGTGGGAGGAGTCGGTACGAGCATAGCTTTGGAAGACGATCGTTAAGATGCAGCAGCCATAGCACAGACTTCCATCACGTGCACACAACCTCGTGCATGCAATCCACCTTCCTTCAATTATGTGTGCATGTAAACCTTACCCAGCCAAGGTGGAAGCAAGAGTTGGGGGGAAAAGGAGTTGAGTGAGACGGCTGGAAGCCTTATCCTTGCAATTGCGAAACTGGCACTCGTTTGGTCACTGCGGGGAGAGGCCGGGGGTCGCCTAGAGAGTGAGGCCGCTGTGAAGTCTTGGGCCATCATGGCTGTTGGGGAACGCGGCTGCTGTGGAGGACCTGGGGCCTCTGTGAACATCGGGGGCCGCCGTGGAGCCTCGGGCCATCGAGAGAGAGAGGCTGGGAGCCGCCATGGAGGCTGGGGGCCGCCATGGACTTGGGAGCCGCTGTGGAGTCTCGGGCCGCTGTGGGATTCAGAAGCCGCTGAGGGGCCGTCGTGGAGGAAGAGGCCGTCATGGGATCCGGAGGCTGCCGTGGAGGAAACCGGGGCTGCCATGATCTGGAGGCTGCATTAGAGTCTTGGGCCTCCATGGAGCCTCGGGGCTGCTGTGGCCGTTGTGGAGGAAGAGGCCATTTAGGAAGGCCGCCAAGGATGGCCGCCTCTGACTGATTATTGAACCTTTGATTGAACTCCTCTGGCCGCTGGTGTTGTTCATCCAGATGCCCCTTCATCTCATGATTAGGGTCCTTCCCAGACGGCTCAGAGGATGAGTAAGGGGAGGAGTGGCTGCTCGAGCAGAAGGTAGGAGACCACAGTCTCTTGAAAGTTTCACGGTGGTGCTTAGGTGAAGCATGATGGTGATAAGCTTCTCTATGAGAAGATTTCCCGTGGGTGAATCGCTGGCTAACTGGTGCAGCTATTATGGAAGATGTGAGAGGCTTCGGCTGCTGCTGAGCGGCCAATGGGCGTTACTTTTGCAACTCATGAACTGCTGCATTTAAGGCTTGAATTTGTTGATTGAGGATGGTCAGCTGGTTAATTAGAGCAGTTGAGGTTGGTGGTGAGGGAGGAGCATAGAGAGAGAGTGGTCCTTTGCTGCTCAGGGCTATGCGGATGCCCCCCGGCATGATTAGTGAGGATCTTCGGCACGCGCGTCACCACCATGGCTATCTTAGAGGGGACAAAAACTTATAGATCAGGGAGACAGAGCTCTCTTTCCTTCAGTACATCCCCCCTTCCTGGCGCGCCAATCTGTTGCCGCCAAATCACTTTTGAGGAGCGTCAAGCGACGAAAATGCTTCGTTGGCCTTCAGAGGAATGATAGGGACCGCCTCCTTCAGCCGAAAACCTGCAAGAAAAGTCCCGGACCGGTGGTTCCGGCGGGGACCCTCCGACGCTCAAGTCAGCGATCTGGAGAACAGGAATTTTTAATGAAAGAGTAGAGATTGAGTCTCCCTCCCTCGTTGGGGGTCGGGCTCTTTATATACCTATTCGGGGGTCCCTCTTACCCTTCGTTGATAACAGCCGAATCACATCTTCCGTTAAGATCGGCTACAGCTGCTAAACGTGTGCCATAAGTATCGGCAATGGTTCATAATATAGCGGTAACGACCCGTGATCTTGGCAAAAGAGAAACGGGTTGGCAAGCCACGTGAAAGCTCTATGTGAACAGCAATGGATGATAAGGTTAGTCACGTGGGCCCCAAGTGCAACCATTGGGATAGAAGATGTCGTTTAAAGTTGAAGCCGCAGTCCCTCGTAGAGCATTAATTACGGAGTTATGGCACTATTCACGTGCAAGGCACTGTTCATGTGACACTGTTCACGTGCATGACACTGTTTACGGCCGAGGGAAATAGACCAAGGGGCTGAGGCCGAGACCGTAGGGAAAAAGGCCGAAGCTGTTCATGGCCGAATGAAAAAGCAAGGCCGAAGGGGCTAACGTGGCAGCCATAAATACGAGAGAATGCTATAAATGCCTTAGAGTGAGTGGATGCTCATGGCCTTTGAGGCCATAAAGACGAAAGAGAATAAGGCAATAAATGCCTAGCAAGTGGATGTACGTCGACAGAAGGCCAACGCGAAGACGCGAGGCCGACGCAAGGCGCTGTTGAGGCCGACGCCGACACTGTTGAGGCCGACGCCAAAGGCCGATGCTGTTGAGGCCGATGCCAGAGGCCGACGCTGTTGAGGCCGATGCCGACGCCAGGCGCTGTTGAGGCCGACGCCGATGCTGTTGAGGTCGACGCCGACGCTAGGCATTGTTGAGGCCGACGCCGACGCCAGGCGCTGTTAAGGCCGACGATGCCAAATGAGAATAAGGCAATAAATGCTTGGATAATCGTGGCCCTTGAGGCCATAAAAGCTATAAATATGGGAGAGAATAAGCAATAAATGCCTAGCAAGTGGATGCACGTCGGCAAGAGGCCGACGCGGATGCGAGGCCGACGCTAAGGGGCTAACGTGGCAGCCATAAATGAGAATAAGGCCGGAGGGCTAACGTGGCAGCCATAAATGAGAATAAGGCAATAAATGCCTGGATAATCGTGGATGGAATTAAATATCCATTCTTTCAAAATAAAGCTAGCGAGGCCGCCTAGGAATTAAGCCGTTCGGGAAGGCCGCTGAGGATGGCCGTCTCGATAGGATGCCATCCAAAAATTAGTCTCTTTATTGCCCATGTGGTCAATCAGCCCCATCACATAATAACGTGAATGACAATTAATATCAGTGAAATATGTTCATAAAAATTTGAATAGTTTATTGCTTGAACTGTGAGTTATTTAAGAAGAGGCCACTATTTCGAGTAATATCGGACACAAGCTGCAATGTATTCACCCGAGTGATCCTCAAGGAATTGTGATCACAAGAAGACGAAGGAGAAAGAGTGGATGGAGTACCTTCTCTTGCTGATGAAAGAAGGAAAATAAGAAGAAAGAGTGGCAGCGGAGGGCAAGAGGGGGTGACCGCTCGCATGGATCTCAAAGGCGGAGCCAGAGTGAAAAGCGAAGGCGTTGCGTGGACAATGACGGCGTCCGAGAAGTTGATCGTCGAAGGAGATCGGAGATCCCGCGCGGCGATGGCGCGGGCGGACGGAAAAGATGGGAGAACTGGGGAGAGACGGTGGCGTCAAGCCTGTTTTAAGACTCGGGTCGGGTCTTAATCGCGGTTTACGTTGTTGAATCGCGGGCGATGGGGTCCAATCGGGACCGGCAGGACAAGCTGGGGTTTACCACGAATTAAGGACAATTTGGATTAAAAGAAACTAAACTTACATTAGTTAATTAGATAAGCATTTCAATTAAGGCACATGTTTTTTTTTTTTTTTTTTTGTGAGGTAAGGTGCAAAGTTTTTAAGAGTCCCTCGGGAATTAGTTGCGAAGATGTAAAATATTAGTCCATGTGTTATTAATTCGGAGACATTGTAAATTTAAAAAATCTGCTTGATTTTTTTTTTATGGTATTTCATAGCTGGTTCTAAAACAGCGGGACAATAACTTTTAATTTTGCTACCTAATTCTATAACTTTTGGTTTCTATATATACTAATTTTTATAGCATTAAACTTCAGTAGTAGATTGCAAGACAATAGACTGTACTAAGAAAATAGGATTGTCTCCTAAAATGATAGAATGATATGTGATTGAGCAATGAGTGGTAGAGCAACTAGCCCAATTAAGTAGAGGATTGTTGAGATGGTGATAAACTTTGCCAAGGCCGATCTCAAGTCTAGATAAAGGAGGAAGGTTGCGTTAAATAGCAGCTAGTGTAAAACTCTTTCAGATCATCTAAAACATGAATCTATTAAATTAAACCATGTATTATCGAGATGATGATAAAAGCTAGCATCTTCTAGTAATGTGCCAACCTTTGCTTGAAGTTTCAAAATTTGCATCATGGAAAAATAGGCCGGTTTGGCTCCAAGAAGACTAGCCTTGCACGCACACGCACATTAAAAAAAAAAAAAAAAGGGTCTACCTTCGTTAGACAAGAAAATTGCTATGGTAGTAACGAGTCACCTTCGTTCCAAGAAAAAAGTTTTAGCATATCTTAATCTTTTATTTTAAATTGGCGGCGGAGAAAAGGTCTTCATTGAGTTGATACTGGTGATTATAATATCATCCACATAAACTAGGATCACATTAATGTCTCTGCCCTTTTTGAGTGTAGATATCTACAGTAGATTGTTTAGAGCTGAGTTACGAGAGAGCATCAAAGAAATTTGAGAGAGCGAGAGACTTGCTTGGCAATATATTGGCATTTATTGCTAATGGACTGATTTTTGTCCATGCTCCTCTTGTCTAAAAACCATAACTTATCATCAATGAGTAAGGCTGCAAATTGGTTGGTTCATGTGGCCCATGGTTTCACACAATTTCAATCCAATTAGACTCGTCTTCCATAGGAATAACAATGTTGGACATGATCTGAGAACATGACTTGGATCAATTCGAAATCAGCGAGCTTGGATCAAACATAAATGGATTTAGATCAAAATTAGGTTGACCTGTTGGACAATTAATAAATAAATCGGATCATGGATTAATCGATTAATATAAAATTAATCCATAATTTATTTGATTATTAAATGAAGCAATTCATGTAACCCAAACCGTCAACCCGAATGTAACCGATTGAACTTATTTATCTAAGTTAATATTATTTTTAATTACTTATTATTTATTTTATAATGATGATTATATATCTATATAAAAATTTATGCTTATTTTTTAATGAATTTTTTTATTTATATATTAGTTATGATTTTGAATAAATAATTATTTTATAAGTAAATTAATATTAAATATATTACATAGGTTGTATAGATTACATAGGTTTTGTAAATATTATACGGGTTTCACAAGTTATATAGGTTAGTCCCAACTTTAATAAAGCTCTATGCCTAATCATCAGCTACCAGCTCCGATACCACTTGTTAAAAGGAGAAATGGAACTGCAGCAAAGCTAGAGAGGTATTAATATAGAAGTCTTGGAAATTAATTCAACTTTAAAGCCCAGATTCTTTAGTTTTGAGCCCAATTACTTGTACCTCCTGCTAATTGTTCACTGGGGGACTGAATCAACACATGATCCTCAACAAAAGGTTTCATGGGACTCTGAAATCTATCATATAAAAGAAAATTCATAGGTGGCGAGTCTTATGGTGAAAGAGGTAGAGTGGAATGAATTTGAGTTTGATCACGGGGTGGCCGTGAAAGTCAAATTCAATGAAGAACGTAACATCTCCCCATATACAGTAAACATTTTGAACCCATTTTGACAATCAGGTTTGAGAGTGAGCATCACATAGACAATCGGATACACGAAGGTGCACATAAGATGACAGCTTAGGGGAGCAGCGCACATTAATCACAAAGTACTCAATTACATTAATCAAAATTTTTTACTTATCACTGCAATGGCAGCACAGGGAAGTAGTGCACATTCCCACTGCACGAACACTGCACACAAAAATCAGACAGATTGACTCTTGATGCACTGCTCAAAATACTGGTATACTCTATAATCTATTTATGATACCAAGTTCCTCTTGCACAGAATAAGAAGCCCGGTGGGGAATTAGGACTCAAAAACACAATCCTGGAGCTTCCAGACAATCACAAGCAGGTTGATGTCATAATCATTGGAAAATTACATGGGGATCCATTTATTTTGTTGGTCGTTCTGAATTTATTTTTTGGATGTAATGCAGTAGTGGTCAAGCATACCAGATCAGTTTTCTGAGCATGATCTACTCTCCCTTTTGCAGTCAGAAGTAATTGACACCTGTACCTTTGCCTCCCTGACATCATTATAGAACTCTCAGAACTTCTCCCAGAACAAGCGCCCACTGAGTCCAGTGTGTCCCTCCCTGCATCAGTAAATCAAGTAAACTCAAGGTTAACAAAGATAAAACTTTTTAAGCCACTGCTATTTAAGTAGTTATGTTCAAGGTTTTAAATCTCATAAAATAAAAGGTATTTTTATTTTTTCATAGAATGAGACGCCTTACATCCCATCTGATCAGGTGTCCCAAGACTTGATAAGAATGCTTATATATATATATATATATATATATATATATATATATATATAACTTTAATTTTTGTTTGATTTTTAAATATATTTAAACTTTGAAAGTTATATCTTTATGATAAATTAAATATATTTAAAATTGATACTATAATCGAGCGGAATGAGATGATCAAGATCGGTCTTGAAATCTCTTTGAAACAAAAAGTCTTAGCCATCTCTACCCGTCTTGCCGAGACTTGAATCATTTGTTATGTCTAATAATGATATCATGTTACAAATGAGCCTTCATTATCCCATAATTTTTAAATAGGATCCTATTTTCTTTTTTTCACAGCTCTGAATCAGGAGATGCTTTCAGCAGAAGGGAAAAAATAGTAGTAGTCTACCTGGCAAAAAACTGTAAAAGGCTCCCTCAGTGGTCCATCACATGACAGCTCGCTTGTACTTCCATCTACAAAAGTTCCATCAGCAAAGATTACCTGTTTCATTTACATGGAATATGCATTTGGTTGACTGACAGTCTGAATTAGAGTTTCAGATGCTAATCTTACATTAAGTTCCGAATAAAGCCAAGATCTTAAACAATTCATTTAGATAGACATAGCTGACATTTTATTCCAATAAATGTATGGTTGTTTTGATTTACAATTTGAGGTTTTTACCCAGACCAAAACCTGGGTATCAATAACACAGTTGGAGAACTTTACAAGTTTAATAGTCATTACTAAAAATGGTGAAAAATGTAAAATAATACAAACAGGTAACAAGGTAACAAGTTATATTATAACATATTAAGGTAACAAGTTATATTATAACATATTAAAATTTAATCTTACCTTGGGATACTAAAATGCAAGCTGAAAAGGGTGCACTAATTATAACATGTTATGCTCCAGTAGGCCAGGTCTGAAAAAGCCATTGCCACTGGATTTGATAGGCTTTCTTTTCTTTTGTGTAGGCTTTTGAGATCTCAATTTATCTCAATTATTAAATTTAATGTATACAAAAGCATCACCATGTCATTTGAGAGCCCTTCAGGTTCACATTATATTAAACTATGTCTAGGCCACTCAATAGAATAGAATCAACAAACAACCATTAGATTTGGAATAAAGTATCGTAGAGAGTGGCAGACTATTTAGTTTTTGGCTATATTTGTGATATGTGATGACAAGATTCAGTCAGGTCCATTTAAAAATCTGTAATTAAATATGATCTTTGATCTGTTCATTAGCTTTAAGAGCCATTTGATTGGTCATGCATGAACCAAATTCCAGCCTTTTAAATCTAGCCGTTAGATCAACTACAAGTTTAACTACCAAATCTAGGGCATCTATTAAGTAACAGAAAGCCTATAAACTGTTAGAATTGTCACAAGCTTTATATTAGACAGTCAAATAATAAATCTGGATAGTTTATCAACTCTGTAATAGGGTTTTAATAGAGTATTTAAGTAGCAAACTCGCCCCAAGTTGCAATAAAGAGGGTTGGCCTCTTGCATTCACGGTGGTGGATCCCAACCTGATGGCATCTGTCTGAAGGAAACATAATGCTTGTAGGGTGGGGTTGATGAAGAGTCATTACAATGGGTTTAGAAGCATGGGGAACTCCATCAAATAAAACACTCCCAAAACTATATCGAAATATGAGAGATGTTTGGCTTCCTTACAAATAGTTTTCATTATTCTTTTAATTTCTTTTCTTTTTTTTTGTATTTGTAATTTTTAAGAGAGATAGATAATTGGTTCTTCTCCTACTCCTCCCAAACTGTTCAACCTTTAATGAAGATTGGAACTGAATCTAGGTGTGTTGAGGATATGAAACTTGGGCAAAGTTTTGTGGTGAAGTTGATACTCAGATTTGTATGCACTGCTCTAGGCAGCATTGAGGGCATCAAAGGAGGTGAGATTATCTACATATGCACCATGATCATTGTGGCTTAACCAAAAACCTCTAGACGCATACAACTTCTAAATTCTAAACTTTTTGTTTGCCTATTTGTTATGCATAATAAAATCAAGAGACTCTTATTTTTCTAATATTCAATGCACACTTTTCTGCATGGATCTAATGTTTTGTAGATTGATCAGTCCTGTTTCATAAACAATTACTTTCAATGTTGTATTTGTAGTCAAGTATTTAGAATTTTAATAAATCTGGATGGTTCTTCCTTCCTTGCACCAAAAAAGAGGTATTTAGAATCAGCAATGTTTCTATTCTCTTAATTTTTATGGGCATGCGATCTACAAAACAATTCGAGTCCTTGACACTCAGATCTTCACGAATCATTCACACCAGGATGGTTTAGCACTAAATTCATATGATTATTTTGAACTTTTGATAAATTATATTTGGCATTACAAAAAATCAGCTTTTTCATTATGGTGTGATGCCATGATAATGACCCCAATCTATCAAATTGTCAATCCATGCTAAGATTTTTGATGGTCTTTAATAAAAATTTAAATTCAATTGAACAGATTCTGCGGTATTAACTTAACATGTGACACTGAAAAAAAATTAGTATAATCAAATTTGAATAATTTTTTCTTTTCTTTAAACATTCTTATAATCTTTCCAAAAGAGTATCATATTCGATTTATTATAGTTGCATGAGATAGAAATGTAATCATAGTTTAATTTTTGTTACATGCAATTGCACATGCACCTATTACTACCAGCCTAAATGGGTGTGTAATTATATTCAGCTAAGTCTCAAAAAGATATATGTATAGGAAGCAATGGATTTCTAGAATACATTATTTTTTCCACTTAACAAAAAAGATAGAGCATTAAATTGTAAATTCTAGAACGCCATGATTTCTCCATATTACTGTGGAATAGAAATAAATTACATTTTAATCAGAATTTGGAAAATTTGCTGCCCAGGGTTGCTACTATAACTACTCAAGAGTGATGAATCTAGCATTTAAAAGATATCTTATATTCTATCTACATTTTTCACAAACATCAAGAACATTGGGAAAAAAAATGGAGGTCTACAAAAAAAATTCATACCTGTTTTTCGTAAATCATTATTTGTAGGGGACAATTTAGGTACAGCTATTTAACCAATGCTGCCAACTATTGAGTCAGTGCTACCAGCTATAGGTACCACGTTTGTTGCAATTCTCCCTGGCATCCCTCATTGGAACTTCTCCACCCCAAGGTCAACCCTAACCATAGCCTATCCCTGTCGTACCCTTCAACCCACAACCTAAGCTCATTCATCTCCCTAGTCTTCTCACCCAATCTCAAAACAAACAAACACACACACACACACACACACACACACACACAGAGGCAGGGAGAGAGAGAGAGAGAACTAATGAGGGTAGTGCGGTGATCAAACAAGCAGTTGTTCCAATTACCATAAGGGTGAAAGTATAAGGGGAAGATACAAGCAGGAGGAAGGCCAGGTAGGAGTGGCTAGATGCAAATGAATCTGAATTGGAGGCTTATGTTTAGCAATCGTGATTGGAACCTATAAAGTTCCTCTCCACTATCATTTTTGAATCTCATCTCTCTTGGATTTTCATGTTTGGCAATCAGATGGCTGAATGTGAATGAGTCCGAGTCAAGGTTCCAGAGTCATAGTTCAGTCAAGTGGGGTGAGGCAGTTCAAGATGAAGAGATGGAGAAGGATGAGAAAGACAGAAGGGGAGCACCATCCAATGCCCAACAAGCTAGTCCAAATTTCCAATTTTTTATGCTGGGTTTGGGAAGAGGAGTCATGTTTTGTTCCACCAAGCTAATAGGAAGGAAGCAAGACACCAACCAGAGATTGGCAACATGGTTGAGGAATCTCATATCAATCACTAACCGATCTGATCAAAATTTCAAATTATATATTATCCTTTAGCAAATCAAGGGCTCTGAAAACCTATAGATAATTGAAAAATTAAAACATGATGTATTGAAACAAATCTTGGAAAAAAAAAAAACAAAGAGAAATCAACATCTATTTACGCTATGAGATATTTATAGGTTATTCATGGAACTTTCTAGGTTAAGGGGAAAAAAAATTAAACTAAGCACCTTCAAAAGTGGATTCATTTGATGTGAACTGAAATTTAGAGATCGCTATATCTAATTGGAATCATTGGTTTAAACCAACAAATACAGAAACGAACCAAACTGATTAAACCGAACTAAACTAGTCAAAAGCTGGTACAAAAACACTTTTTGGTTTGATTCCAGGTGCAAATTGGTCCGAACTGATCCGAATTATACCAAACCACTTGGTTTGACCTGACTTGGGCCGGTTTAGGTGTGGGATGGCTTGGGGCATGAGCTGGGTGAGATGTGGGCTCTTATGAGCCCAATTAAATAGAGAGGGAGGCTGAGAGCCTTTTGTAAGCTTTCATCCCCTTCTTCTCTCTTATTTGCAATCAAAATCATTTAAGTAAATGAAAAATCTTTTCATTCCATTTACTTAAGATTTCTTATGCAAATAAGAAAAATATGTTCCATTTAAATTCAATAAAAATATTAAAAAAATTAAATTTCTTAAGAATAAAAAGTCAACTTTTCCTCTCAAAAATAACTTCAGACAATTTTAAAAAAATTTGGTTTAGCAAATATCAAATTAAAGTACTTCCACTTCAAATAAAGATCCAAAAAAAATAAATTAACTTAGAAATGTTGAAAAAATAAAATACCAAAAATCTTAAAATATAATTTACAAGTCATTGGTCAACACTTGGTCAAATTTATAGGGGCTTTAAACTTAGATAGAATCATAATAATAGTGAACCTAAACATTGATATATGGCACTCTACTGTGATATGATTTAGGTCCAAAAATCTCGTAAATTTAACCAAATATTGACCAAAGCCTTAGAAATTGTATTTAAGATAATTTATTTTCATATTTTACTTTCTCATCATTTTAAAGTTAAATTAATTTTCTAAGATCTTCATCTAAAGTGAAAATACCCTAACTTGATATTTGCTAAACTGGAATTTCTTGAAATTATCCAAATTTGTTCTCGAGAGATAGGGTTGTGATAAACACATATAATTATCATTGAACCTATTAATTAATAAATCAACGTACCTATTATTATTTAATATTTTAATATTTTATATAATATTTTAGGTAAAACCTTATCAATTTAAAGAGCTCGATTTTAGAAATTTAACGATGCAAACGACACTTGAATCGGACTTAAAACGAGCTCGGAATTGATTTTATAAGGATTTATTTGTTTATTAGCACACATTTTAAAGCAAAGTCGGCAATTCCATTGCCGATTTCATCGTCTTCTTCCCAGGTTCTTTCAAACGGATCTCTGTGACGCACAGAGGCTGCCAAGGCTTGATTCTTTCACCTAAAATATCGCCGCTGAGAAGATCCTCGCTGCCAAAAAGATCCTCAACATCAAAAATTACCAAAAGTATCCCAAATTTAATGGAATTAAAGGAAGAAGCCAGATTTCACGGACGACAACAATTAAGGAATATAGTTGAAATTGGAAGGGAAATCATCTCTGCAATCTTGCCACGATCCCTCCGAAATCCTTCCACATCTGTCTGGGTGCCAAATTAGAAAGTAATTTGGAGTAGAAGGAAAGCTTTCTCCGCGTCCGCGTCGTCTGCATCCCAGCGTTTGATATGGAAACAGGACGTCTGATATAGAAACAGGATCACGTCTGAGCCGCGTCTGGACCGCGTCTGAGCTTCTACAAATAGCAGCAGAGGGAGGAGGGAGGAGGGGGTGCCCAGGAGCCGTTCGTGTTCTTCCTGGAGGTTCTGTTTCAAGGCGTCCGTGGGATTCGTGGAGGCTCTTTCTGCGTTCGTGGGATTCGAAGAAGACTCTGTTCCAGCCGTGAAGAAGGCTCTGTTCTAGGCCGTGATCTCCTCTTCTTCCAGGCCGTGAGAAGGTGCTCTGTTCTAGGCGATTGGGAGAGTCCGTGGAGGTTTCATTTGAAGGAGAGTCCATGGATTGAAGGCTCCGTTCGTCCTCTGTTCCGTCCGTGAATTGAAGGAGTTTCGTTCGTGTCTTTTGATTCGTGCTGTGGATTGAAGAGCTCTGTTACATCGGTGGTTCGTGGCTCTGTTCCCAGAAGAGACGTCCGTCCATGGCTTGAAGGTGCATGCAGAGGAGGAACAAAGACTCCATCCCATCTTTGGTTGGTTCAGGAATTTATTGCAATCTGTTGCCTTCTTAATGTCATAACATTTTAATTTATATGAAATAAAGTTTCTATTCATGTTTAATTGTTATTAAATTATATTTAAGTAAAAATAATTTTAAACTGATCTATGCTTAAAAGAGACAAGCCGTGATCTACGGGTACGGGCCGTGCTCTTATAAGATAGACCATATCTTGATTATTTTGCACTATTAACTATCTATTTAGTTAAATTTACAAATTTATTTCAAGATAATCGTTAAAGTCCCTATGAAATCGATCCCTTACTCTCACCATCCCTCCTTGGACTATAAAATATGAACCACTTCCAACTAAACCAAACCCTTTAATACCATCCCTGGAAGAACCACCCCAACTAGAATTAAAACCTCTTCCAGATGACTTAAAATATTCATTCCTTGGATCCAATGATACCCTTCCAGTAATCATTGCATCTACCTTAACCTCTGAGCAGGAAGATAAATTGATAGATGTACTTAAAGAACATAAAGAGGCATTTGGATGGACAATAGCTGATCTTAAGGGAATTGACCCTTTTGTTTGCATGCACCATATTCATAGTGAAATTGAAGCCAAACCATATAGAGACATGCAACAAAGGCTAAATCCAAACATGAGGGATGTTAAGAAAGAAGTAGTAAAATGGCTTGATGATAGTATCATTTATCCAATTTCAGATAGTCAATGGGTCAGTCCAATCCTAGTACCTAAAAAATTGGGTATTATCGTGATTAAAAATGAAAAGGGCGAATCAATTCCTACTCGCACATCAACTAGTTGGAGAGTGTGTATAGATTATCGAAAGTTGAATGCCGTGACTAGGAAAGACCACTTTCTTTTGCCTTTTATCGATCAAATTCTAGAACAGCTAGCAGGACAAAGTTTCTTTTGTTTCTTAGATGGATATCAAGGATACAATCAAGTCCCAATATTTCCTGCAGATCAAGAAAAGACCACCTTCACCTATCCTTTTGGAACATTTGCCTTTAGACGCATGCCATTTGGTCTTTGTAATGCAC
This sequence comes from Calamus simplicifolius, assembly GCA_900491605.1. Lineage (NCBI taxonomy): Eukaryota > Viridiplantae > Streptophyta > Magnoliopsida > Arecales > Arecaceae > Calamus > Calamus simplicifolius. The sequence goes on along the minus strand of UESW01004322.1, from coordinate 708,675 downwards.
CAGCCACTTTTCAACGATGTATGTTGGCCATATTTTCTGATATGATTGGTCAATTTTTGAAAGTATTTATGGATGATTTTTCAGTTTTTGGTACGTCGTTTGATAGCTGTCTCGAGAACTTGACTAATGTACTGAAAAGATGTATGGAAATGAATTTAGTCCTAAGTTGGGAGAAGAGCTATTTTATGGTTCGTGAGGGAATTGTGCTCGGACACATTGTTTCAGAGCGAGGTATTGAGGTTGATAAAGCCAAGGTTGAATTGATCTCAAATCTACCACCCCCAACCTCAGTTAAACAAGTACGATCTTTCCTTGGTCATGCTGATTTTTATAGACGCTTCATTAAGGATTTCAGTAAAATTTCTCGACCATTGTGTAATTTGTTGACCAAAGATAGTTCTTTTAATTTTGATGAAGATTGTCTAAAAGCCTATAATATCCTTCGAACTGCTTTGACCACTGCACCAATTATCAAGCCCCCAGATTGGACCATAACTTTCAAAATCATGTGTGATGCTTCTGATTATGCTGTAGGGGCAGTTTTAGGACAGAAACTCAATCGAGAACCTCATGTAATTTATTATGCTAGCAAAACTCTTTCAGATGCACAAATGAACTATACTACTACTGAAAAAGAATTACTAGCAGTTGTGTTTGCCCTAGAAAAGTTTATATCATATCTGTTAGGCTCTAAGGTTTTAGTTTATTCAGATCATGCAGCATTGAGGCATCTTTTATCAAAAAAGGATACAAAACCCAGACTGATTAGATGGATCCTTCTACTACAAGAATTTGATCTAGAAATCTTAAATAAGAAGGGTTCTAAAAATATGGTAGCAGATCATATCTCTAGGATCTCAGTAGAATACAATAAAGAAATAATTAGAGATAGGTTTCCTGATGAGCAATTGTTCTCAATTTCCCATAGCAGTCTTCCTTGGTTTGCCCACATTGTGAATTATTTGGCAACAAAAAAAGTACCTTCCCACCGGACAAAATAAGAAAAAATAGATTTTTCTCACAAATCAAATATTACTTTTGGGAAGACCATGAATTATTTAAATACTGTTCAGATCAGGTGATTAGGCGATGTGTCCCTGAGAATGAATTCAAAAGTATACTTAACTTCTATCATTCTCTTGCCTGTGGAGGACATTTTAGTGGAAAGAAAACTACAGCAAAGGTACTGCAAAGTGGGTTTTATTGGCCAACTCTTTTTAAAGATGTACATGAATTTGGCCGTAATTGTCTCCAATGTCAACAAACAGGAAATATTTCTCGAAAAGACATGATGCCCCTAAACCCTATCTTGGTTGTAGAAATTTTTGATGTATGGGGTATTTATTTTATGGGCCCATTTCCTTCCTCTTTCGGATTCGAATACATTTTAGTGGCAGTTGATTATGTGTCAAAATGGATTGAAGCCATGACAACTCGAACCAATGACCATAAAGTTGTAATCAAGTTTATTCAGCATAATATCCTTAGTCGTTTTGGATGCCCAAGGGCTATAATTAGTGATGGGGGTACACATTTCACGAATAGACACTTTGAAGGATTAATGAACAAATATGGAATTACTCATAAGGTAGCTACACTTTATCATCCCCAAACTAGTGACCAAATTGAAATATCAAATAGAGAAATTAAACATATCCTTGAGAAAACGGTGAGACCTGATAGGAAAGATTGGTCAGAACGTTTGGATGATGCATTATGGGCTTATCGTACTGCATTTAAAACTCCTATAGGAATGTCTCCTTATAGGCTCGTATTTGAAAAAGCCTGTCATTTACTTGTAGAATTAGAACACCGTGCATTTTGGGCAATCAAGCAATTTAATTATGATATAAAAAATGCAGGTGTCAATAGGAAACTCCAATTAAATGAGTTAGAAGAGCTACGAAATGATGCATATGAAAGCTCAAAAATTTATAAAGAACGAACCAAAGCATATCATGACAAATTTATTAATAGAAAAACTTTTGAACCAAATCAAAAAGTATGGCTTTACAATTCAAGATTACACCTTTTCCCTAAAAAACTTAGTTCACGATGGAATGGACCTTTTATAGTAGCTCAAGTATTTCCCTATGGAGCTGTAGAGCTTAAAAACCCCAAGCAGGGAAATACATTCAAAGTAAATGGCCAACGTTTGAAACCATATATAGAAGAAATAAATGATGAAGAAGTTGTTGAATCAATTGATCTTGTGAATCCAACACTATCATAATGAGCAGCACAGTCTGGCTGAAGACTTTAAATTTAGCGCTCTTGGGAGGCAACCCAGTTTATTAGTTATTTTTAACTTTTTATTCTTTTAGTATGATCTGTTCTTTTAGTATGACCAGAGAATAGCAACAGAAGTAGATTGAAAGAAGATGGCAACAATGAAACCTCCAACCTTCAAATACTTTACCAGGTAGTATCTTTCCTTGAAATTAATTTTTCTTCCATTAGGAACAATGGAAATTAAGTTGGAGGGAGGAAAAAGAATAAGTAAATCATCGAATAAAACTATAATCAGATGTGTGTACCAAATTCTATCTCGATTTGAAGTTAATCAAGCAGTCTATTAATGATTAATGGTTAGATTATTTTTGAGATACTGAAGAATAAATTATTAAGAAAACCTAATAAAAGGTAGGGTTTAGTCCAGAAAAAAATTTTAGAATAATTTCAGACCCTCATGACCACTGATCTTAATAGTACAATCTACTTAATAAGGGTATGGGTGAAAATATTATTTAAAAAAATCTCTCAAAGTTAATAAATTAGGTTCTTAGCATTTTTCGCTAAGTAACTTGTTCGCGTAAAAAGGTAAGAATATAAAAGAACCTAAGTAGAGTCAGTCCTACCTAAAGCCTTTTTGACTCGAGTCAGTAAGTCCGAGGGTGTTTTACACCTAATGCCCTAAAACCAATTGGTTTGGGAGCCATTGGCCTAAAGCTCGCTACAAGGGTTAATTAGAAAGCAAGGGGTTAGGACATTGCATTGACTTTATACATAAATAAATAAGAGAACTAAAGTACAAAAGACATTACACCCAACCCAAATTAAGTAAGAATACTTAATTAGAGAAGTGGAAAGTTGGTGAAGGAAGACTTCTATAAATTCTTATGGACTACACTTTATCACTAAATGGGTAAACTTAATAATTCAATGAAGTACCTCCCTTATGATCTAACCATAAATTTTTAAGAACCGTAAGATAACTATCAATTCTTGGACTAGCTTCGTACATATTTCTAAATTTCTTATTTACTCGAGGACGAGTAAGATTCAAGTTGGGGAGAGTGATAAACGCATATATAATTATCACTAAACCTATTAATTAATAAATCAACGTACCTATTATTATTTAATATTTTAATATTTTATATAATATTTTAGGTAAAATCTTATCAATTTAAAGAGCTCGATTTTAGAAATTTAACGACGCAAACGACACTCGAATCGAACTTAAAACGAGCTCGAAATTGATTTTATAAGAATTTATTTGTTTATTAGCACGCATTTTAAAGCAAAGTTGGCAATTCCATTGCCGACTTCATCGTCTTCTTCCCAGGTTCTTTCAAATGGATCTCTGTGACGCACAGAGGCTACCAAGGCTTGATTCTTTCGTCAAAAATATCGCCGCTGAGAAGATCCTCAACATCAAAAATTACCAAAAGTATCCCAAATTTAATGGAATTAAAGGAAGAAGACAGATTTCACGGACGGCAGCAATTAAGGAATATAGTTGAAATTGGAAGGAAAATCAGCTCTGCAATCTTGCCACGATCCCTCCGAAATCCTTCCACATCTGTCCGGGTGCCAAATTATAAAGTAATTTGGAGTAGAAGGAAAGCTTTCTCCGCGTCCGCGTCATATGCATCCCAGCGTTTGATATGGAAACAGAACGTCTGATATAGAAACAGGATCGCGTCTGGGCCGCGTCTGGACCGCGTCTAAGCTTCTACAAATAGCAGCAGAGGGAGGAGGAAGGAGGGGGTGCCCAGGAGCCATCTGTGTTCTTCCTCGAGGTTTTGTTCCAAGGCGTCCATGGGATTCATGGAGGCTCTTTTTGCGTCCGTGGGATTCGAAGAAGACTCTGTTCCAGCCGTGAAGAAGGCTCTGTTCCAGGCCGTGATCTCCTCTTCTTCCAGACCGTGAGAAGGTGCTCTGTTCTAGGCGATTGGGAGAGTCCGTGAAGGTTTCGTTTGAAGGAGGAGAGTCCGTAGATTGAAGGCTCCGTTCGTCCTGTGTTCCGTCCGTGAATTGAAGGAATTCCGTTCGTGTCTTTTGATTCGTGTTGTGGATTGAAGAGCTCTATTACATCGGTGGTTCGTGGCTCTGTTCCCAAAAGAGACGTCCGTGGCTTGAAGGTGCATGCAGAGGAGGAACAAAGACTCCATCCCATCTTTGGTTTGGTTCAAGAATTTATTGCAATCTGTCGCCTTCTTAATGTCATAACTTTTTAATTTATATGAAATAAAGTTTCTATTCATGTTTAATTGTTATTAAATTATATTTAAGTGGAAATAATTTTAGACTGATCTATGCTTAAAAGGAATGGGCCGTGATCTACGGGTACGAACCGTGCTCTTATAAGATATAGACCATATCTTGATTATTTTGCACTATTAACTATCTATTTAGTTAAATTTACAAATTTATTTCAAGATAATCGCTAAAGTTCCTGTGGAATCGATCCCTTACTCTCACTATTCTACTAGTGAAATTAAGGTGTTTTAATCGTTGCGCTACGACATGCATCAGGTTGACTTTTTATTTTTAATGAATTTGATTTTTTTATAGTTTTGTTGTATTCAAATGAGAGATATTCCCCTTATTTACATAAGAAAACTTAAGTAAATGAAAAAGAAAAGATTTATAATATTTATTTAAATGATTTTAAAACAAATAAGAGAGAGGGAAGCTAAGAGCCTCACCCCACTCCCAAATTGACCTGAAAGACATCAAGAAAGGTAAAAAACGAGAAATTATGAAAAAAATGGAAAGAAGGATTGTTGACCTGAACCATCAATACCCTGCCGATTCAGTTTGGTTTGGTATTTGGTTCAGCATACCCTAGTTTAAACTTATTCAATATAGTTTATATGTAGGCACTTGATATCACCAACATCTACTTCATGCTGATTGGTGTATAAACAAGCCAAAACTTAGCAAGCCAACCACTGATTGAGCTCAAGTCGAAATGCCACAAGGCTAGCTCAAGCTTGGTTAAGCTCATCTTGGACTAGAATGGCCTGCTTTGTGCTTGGCTCATTCATTACTAAACTAGTTCAAGCTTGGTTTAGTTAGACTTGTGAATCCTAGAGAGTTATTCTCTATAAATAATAATATGGAGATAGTCGATAGGGCAGGAGGCTCTTGATGGCAATGCAAGGAGCATGGTGAAAAGGTGGACCTACACCTTGTAATGACTCCTCATTAAAAAATTCCAAGATCAAAAGCTTGAACTTGGCCTTGGTCATGGTCGATTTGGGAGCATAACATTGTTACAAAGGAAAAAAGAGGAGAAACTTTTGCGTGTACAATGGAGGAAGAAAAGATAAAGGAAAGGTTGTGAAGAAGAGCCCTGATCACAAAGTTTAATGGGAGACTTAGTGGATTTGGCTTTTTAAAGTTAGCTTGTGGAGAAAGGCAAAGCTAAGATGGGATTCAGCACTTTAGGAGAGTAAGTGGTCTTAAGGGAAACTTAGAGAATTTAAGCAAGAAAAAAAAACCGTATAGGCACAAAAATTAAGCCATCTAAGCCATTTAGATGGTAAAATCTGACAACATACATGCTCTTGGTAAACAAACTCCTAATTTAACAAACATAGAAAAGTCATAATATGGTCATGGTAACTGCAAAGTCTTAATTCCTTCCTATTTCACACTGATGTAACCATTCCCATCTTAAACAAGTATAACTCAACTCAACTCAACTCATCTAAGTCTTTTCCCAACTACATGGGGTCGGCTACATGAATCTGCTTCCTCCACTATGCTCTATTCAGGATTAAGTCAATATTTAAATTACAAATAGTTATATCTTTTTTAATTATTTCTGTCCATGTTAGTTTAGGTCTACCTCTACCTCTATTCTTACCATGAATTGTTAAAAGATTACTCTTTCTAACTGAAGCATCTAAAGGTCTACGTTGTATATGTCTAAACCACCGTAATCAATTTTCTCTCATTTTATCTTTAATTGGGGCTACTCTTATCATTTCTCTTATATGTTATTTTTAATTATATCTTTTAAAATTTTACCACATATCCATAGTAATATATGCATTTTGTTACACTTAATTTATTCACATGTTGTTTCAATATTATCCAACACTCTGTTTGATATAGCATAGCTGGCCTAATAGCAGTTTTATAAAATTTTTCTTTCAATTTTAATGGGATACGCTGATCATACAATATTTCCGAAGCACTCCTCCACTTAATCCATCCTACTTTAACTCTATGATTCACATCTTCATCTATTTTACCTTCTTGCTGGATAACTGATCCCAAATACCTAAATTTTTCACTCCTTGATATCTATCTAAATCTCCGTCAGAACCTTTAAAACATGAATCTGATAAAACAAATATAACTAGTTAGGATTTTTTTTTCAAAAAAGGAAAGTATACATCACAAATTTGAGAGTGAGTTTATCTTGCATAATATTAAATTTTTCAATCAAATGGGGCATCACAACCCTTTATATTACCTCCCATGTACATGACAAGTGCTTAACACTTGTATGATATAAGAGTAAATAGATCATATATAACTCCAATCTAGCATCAGTGAGCTGACCATAGCTTGTGATCACTCATTTACTTTTTGAGCTGGCTTATGTTCAGCTCATTAATTAGTTGAATGAACTAAAACAGAGCTAAATTTTGAGCCAAACACCAGCTGCTCATGAACAGCTTGCTCATTTGACAGCCCTACATATTCATATGCAGTTCTATTTTTTTAGATTTTATTTTTCTAGATATCTATATAGTTGTATATTAGATACTTGGTTTGTTATAAGACAACTGACTAAAATATTACATTTGAGACCTGAAGAATGACACGATTCTTTGATATTTATAATCATTTTAAATCAAATTTAAAATTTTTTATAATTTCATCTCATATCTTCATCTGAAAACACCAAAATTCAACAATTATAAAAAAAAAAATTTTGTGATACATGTTTGCTTGGTCTGATTTATTTCTTTAAATTTTCAAGATTTTATATTCTCTATTTCAAAAAAAAAATCTGAAAATTAAACTGAAACAGCTGAAAGCAAAATCAAAACAGAAATCAAGTTTTTGAAACATGGTCACAGTAACTCTCAAAGCTATACATAAGGTAATTCTGGACACCAACATGTGGACAAGTAATCTTACAGTGTTCAAAGGAGTAGTCCAAAATCTGAATGATATACATTTCCAATCTCTACAACATTTAAAGATACTAAAGGCATTTCTTTCAACTCTATTTTAGCCTTGATTAATGATTGTTATCCACAAGTATGGATTACTCATAGCTTTAACATAGAAAGCTGAAATTATATCTAATCAACACCAAACAATAAATGGAATGAGGTACATAAAACCATACTAAACCTCTGATGCATATCCAGGAGTAAGACCAGCAGTAGGTTTGATAAAAGAACCTATTGGGCAGTTTCGTTGCACGGCTTCACAGAATGATATTAGATGCTCTCGGCTTCCAAGTTGTACTGCCTGATTCACATGTAGCAAAAATGAAAAATCATACCTCTTCAAACAGCTCTTTAGTTTGACTTTCTCAATTATTACTATTTGGAAGAGAGTTTACCAAGCTATTCTATTCCAAGAAAACAAATATGAAATCCTAATAAAAAAAATTGATGAGAACACTAAATATTTTTTTGCTTCAGCCATTGAATTGGCAAAGCCAATCAACATAGTACTATAACTGAGTTTGGGATAATGATGAAGCCCAATAAAAATCTTTAGAAGTCTGAAACCATAAGGTGGGATCCATTATGACACATTGTCATCTTTTTCTAGGTAGCAGAAGGAGAAGCAGATTGATATCTTAATACATATTATGCCAAGTTTTCTGCATTTTCCAGCACAAATCTGCTTGTGTGAACACGTCTACATGCATGTGAAGAATATACAAATTTATATAAAGAAATTATGAGTATTCCTGGGGATGGATGGTTGAAGCAAACCTGCACTATATCATGACGAGGAGCCTGTGGAAGTGGTTGGACCTTATATCCCTTGGATGCCATGACTTCTGCAATGAGTAAACCTCCCTGAAAATGGACATGAAAGACAGTTATGCAAGGAAAAACAAGGAGGAAAGGTTGCTATTTGCACATGCCTTGATTGCTTCTCCAACCATTTGTGGTGATAGGAACAAGCCTTGGAAAAGTGCTCGCATTACATCACCAGGTGTAGATCCACAATCCACCCCTAAACCTGGTGCTGAAAGACGGGCCGCAGCTGCCTCAACCCATATTTTCTTCCCAGCAACATAACCACCACAAGGAGCAATTGTTCCACCAGGATTCTTTATCAAACTGCCAGCAATTAAATCAGCTCCCTGCCAGCTATTACGTTAACAAAGTGCTGCAGTTCCTTCCGCTGGAGAAAGGGTCTTCTAGAACATACCACCGTTGGAGGCTCACATGTTTCCACAAATTCACCATAGCAATTATCCACCATGACCTTGCAATCTGGTTTTTGTGCCTGTAAATATGTCAAAGAAAATCAATAATCAGAAACCCATGATGGCAAAACATGCATATAGAATGGTCACATATTTTATTGTTTTTGATTTAATATTAAATTAAATTTATAGGAGTTGCCTTGATTATCTCTATTGCTCTCTGAATTTCTAACATGCTTAAGCTTCGACGCCATGTATAACCACATGACCTCTGTATGTGGGCACATTTTGTTTGTGGTCCCACTGCAAGGGCAAGAACGTCCCAGTTGAGGCCACCATCTTCTGCAAGCTGAAGAAAGTTCCAGGGTTAACCTCTAGAAGTGCAGCTTGACAACTCATGACACAATGAAACATGCATTGCTGATAGACAAGAGTTACCGGAACTTCTCGGTACGTTATTCCGAAGTCTTTCAGAGACCCAGAGCTAGAAGAATTTCTAATGCCAATTACTTCCTCTAAGGTGTCATATGGAGCTCCAGCAACTGCTAAAAGCTGGCATAAGAATCAGGCTCCAGCACAAGATACAACAAATTGAGCAGGAAAAATGGAATTAACATGATTATTTTCCTAGCAAAGTCAGAATATTACTCACTTCATCCCCAGGTCTCAGCAAAGCAAATAAAGCACAAGTGATGGCATGAGTGCCAGAGAAAAACTGCAGTGATCATATTAACAAAGTATCAAGTGCATGAATAAAAATATCAGCATAGTTGATGGAACTTCAACAGAAGCTTTTACAAACCTGTGAGCGAACTATTGCTGATTCTGCCCCCACAATCTCAGCAAAAACATTGTCTAGAGCTTCACGCCCCCCTACCTCATCATGACCATATCCAGTGGATCCACCAAAGTGCTGATCAGGTGAAACCATAACATTTCTGATTATTTCCCTTCTTTTATCATAATATTGATTAAGCCGATTGCATACTTAATTATTTGTTATAATTGAACTAATAAAGGCATACACCAAACCTCACCACAGGAAAGATTGATGTAAAAAGAAAAACATCGGCAAAAACACGAAAGCAAGATGAAACATCAAAGGCCCCCTTCTCCCACCAGCCACAAATACAAGATAAACATAGCCAAAACTTTTGAGATGGCAAGCTCTACAACTCCTTGCCTATAAAAGTCCCAAAATATGACATGAATATCGAACCTGATGTCTTAGCAGATAAGCTTAGGTAGTTTCCTAGATGCAACCATGGAATAATGAGAACAATTGTTGAACAGGTGCTGGCAAGTTGTGAAAGTAACTTGTCACCAAGCATCCTCAGAGAAGCAGGGAAAGGATGAGACAATTTCTCCACCACCAAATAAAAGCTACATTTGCATCCCAGTTCCATTGCAGGTAATTGTGGGATAAGACTTGTTCGCATTTGTTGATCGAGTTATCAGCTAAAACTAATTCCACACAAGTAACAATTGCAGTAACATGATACCAGCATCACACTTATATCTCCAATGCAAAATGGTAATTCATCTTTGCCATCTAACTTAAATGCAAGATTAGTTTTTGAAGTCATCTGCCTACAACAATAATACAGAATGTAGGACTTCCTTCAATGTGCTTGACGCCCTCAGCATTCACACGTTCGATGATAATTCATGTCCAAGTATTTTAAAAGAATTAAAACATCATGCAGGATAAATTAGTATCCACTGACCAATCATATGCCACAAGCTTTCAACTTTTGAGGTACAGACAACTCTAAACCTCTTAACAGCCGAATTTCACCTAATCATGAATTGAATGCCATCAAGTTTTCAACTTTAGGGATTTCCCAACAATGTGTTATCCGAATAAATGTTTTAAAGCAGGAAGTAAGCATATCTAAGGTCTAAGTATAATGGAAAGATTAAATTTTTTTTTAAAAAAAGAAACAACAAAGAAGTTAACTTTGATATAATTTCCAATGAGCTTACATGAGATCCAACCCTCGCATCCTGAAAGGCCTTGAGAACACGGGTGGTGTTGTGCGCCACCAAGTTATCGACCTCTCTGAACACCGAGTACAAGGATTCCACTGCTTCCGCTACCTAGACACTCGAAACGCGATAAAATAAATGGGAATTCAGGGTAGGTATTCAATCCAGTAAACAAGAATCGACAGTCGAATTGGAATTCAACAAAGAACTTTTACACAATTCTTTAATTCGGAGAGAAGGGGAAGTAAAAACGGGGGCTAGACCTCGGGAGCGAAGGGGTGCGAAGGGTAAGCAGAAGCGGCGCGGGATAGGGGCCTGGGAGCTCGGGTTGGGCGTGCAGGTGCAGGATAGGCAGTGGCGGCCCGGGAGGGTCTCCGCCGGGGTAGGGGCCGCGGGGAACAAGCGCCGCCGCTGGCGGCGGGCCAGGATAGGGCCATGGCTTCGGCTTGGGGGAAGAAGTCGCGGAGGGATACGGCTGGTTGGGGGGTTTGTACAGAGTGACCGCAGTCCATTGTTGGACGGTTGGTTGGTTAACCCGGTTACCAGATTAAATTCCAAAGTAACACGAGAAAATTCTTTTTATTTTTTTTTGTTGATTTTTAGATGTTTTATATCAATGTTTATTTTTAATTTCTTGACATACTTTTCTCTTAAAAAAATAAAAAAAGTTTGGAACTCCATGACGAAATTTGCTGCATTTAAAAATTAATTAAGATATTTATAGAAATTTCAATTTACTTTTTTTTTTGGTTGCTCAATTGAAACTATGATTTTTCAACTTTATATAAACTATGTTTTTATACAAAAATTCTCATCATTAATAGTGATATCATTAATACTGGTAGAGTATAATTTTTTCAACTTCTTTAATTAGAATGTAATAAATTATAATAAATAGTAGGTTCCAATAGCTATTTTCTATTGCATATTAAGTAATAGACTTAAATGAGCGCATTAATATCAATGTCATCAATACTAGTTATATATAAAGCAATGAACTTTAATGATTGTTGAAAACATTAATACTAATATAATTAATGCCAGTTATATATTAATTAATGAGTTTTAATGATAGTCCAGTAATATCTAAATATATTAAATAATAAATTTTAAAGAAGATTGGGTACAGTAATATTGTATTTATTTTTTTTTTAAATAATAATAGTGCATTCATTTGATAAATGGAAGATGAATGAAAAACTTTACACAAACGAGTCCTCCATTTTAGATTTATGTAATAGATACATTAGAAAATGTTTGTGTACCTAGAATTGATAGTTTGATCATTGGAAAATTTATTCTATAGCTAGCCATTTATAGTTTTGAAGCCCCTCCCCCCCCCCCCCCCCCCCCCCTACAAAAAAAAAAAAAAAAAAACATTATAGTCAATTAATAATACCATCAAAATTGCCTTAGCTAGAGGGGGTACTACACCTAAGATCATGAACAAAGGTAGACTCTTGATAGTGGAGAAAAATTCAAAAGCAAACATGATTGCTTGATTAACAATAAACACTTGATCTTGATTCTAAATAACAAAATCATTTCATGTCTTCCATGATTCACAATGAGTGAAGGAAAGAACAATTTAATAGAAGTTTTTAAAATCGCATTGTTCATTAGGAACCTAGAATAAATTTTGAATGGCATGATGGATTGTTGGAGCGTAGGTGTGATATTATTGTTGAAGGTAGTATCAACAATGAATAGTAAAAGGATGGTGCACAAATAAATGATCTCTAGATTCTTCTCCATCTCCATTTAGCATGAACAAATAAATTGGAGGTTAACATAATATGATGCAAATGAGCCTTTCTAGGTGATTCATGCTAGTTTGCCTCATGCAAGAACTAGAATTCTATAAGTACTAAGCATGTGACCGATCTACTTGGACTTGGTAAGGGGAAAAATAGAATTAGATAATAAGAAAAGAATAGAAAAGATGCTAAATCTAAGGTTTCAATGATACATGCATAGATAATAACAAGACATTGATTAAAGAACTAATGCCATATTTGAGTTCATAATGATATACAGGTACTATGTTCAGATTTGAGCACAAACGTAACAATGATATTTCATTCATCACAGACTTAACTTATATGAAGTATAATGAGCACATCATTCAGCTCCATGAGGATTTCATCAGACACAAGTATTAAAATTATTTGATGAGAACATTTGTAAAGCTATAAGAAGAAGTTTCTTTTTTTAAAAAAAATAATTCTTATAAAACTTGGTAAGCAGATATTGCATAAGGCTTAAGACATATTTTAAGATCTTAAAAATTGAATAAGACTAGTTTTGGATTAAGACAAATTAAGAAAAAAATCAAAAATATAAAATAATACTTAAAATGGTTGACCAGTACAGTTGTGCGATTGAATGGCATAAGGTCTAGTTGACTGACACATAGCCCTAGTTGACCTGTATGGTGGTTTAGAACATGAACTTAAGGTTTGGTTAATCAGTCTAGATAAGATAGTCAATCGGTTTTAACAGAGTGGCCAAAAATCGATCGACCATTGTCCTTCATGTAGTTAAATGGCTGGAGCTTTGCAAGCCCAAAGATCAAATTCCAATCGATTGTTGGAGTATATTTTGACAATCTATAAATTGGAGTGTTTTCTTTAGTTGTTAGGAGAAAATTTAGGTTGAAATTATTGTTTTATCATGAAAAACACCTACAAAAACTTTGATCTTGAGCCTTGACTTGCAAACCCTCTCAAACCAAATTTAGAACTTCATTGGAATACATGCATTCTTTGAGAATAATTGAAAGTTATCTTGTTATCTTAAAGTTATATTGTTGGATTAGCCAAGAGTGTGTTTCTTGATATAAAGGGTTTCTTAACGCATGAAGACGTGAAATGTAAAAATTCCTTCTTAGCTTGCGTAAAGGAAGAAGATTAATTTTAGTGAAATAGTTTTCAATGAGATATATATAAATGTTACTTGAGTTTTAGTTTTAAATTTTTTAAACCCCAAAAAATGTTGAGTTGAAACAAAAGAGTTCCAATTACAATAATAAGATGGACTACTAAACTTGTCCTTAGATTGAAGTACCATAGTTTGTTAGCCACATTGCCAATTAATGACCCTCCTTGATAGCATGTGATATGCGATATTATTGAGAATTATTGATCATCTCCTAAATATCTTTGAGGCATGAATGTGCTATTGACTGCCAATTACAATCATTGATCCAATTGACAATCACCTAGGAATCACCTCCAATCCATATAGAAGACAAAAAACCACTTGTTTGAAGATAATTCAAGCCCTCCCATATTGTCATTAACTCTAAACAAAAACATCAAAAGTTTGAAAGGATGCTACTGCCTAAATTCTGCTGTTATAATCCTTGAACTACAAATTTTGCCTTGCTTGACCTCCTCCTTTCAAACAGCCACTAAAATTTAATGGTAGCCAACCTAATTGTGAATGAAACCAAAGTATGCAGCTCATGTGAGAACTGGGAATAGATTCTAGCAAAATAATGGCACCCTAGGTGCCTGATTGAACTAAAAAGGAATCAACATTGAATGCAGGCTAAATATGCATTCATTGCTAATAGAGGTAGCAGTTCAGTGGTATTCCATTGAACACTAAGTGGCATTACGACCATGTTAATTCTTCTTTTCAGAGATTAAGATATGTTTATCCATGTTAATGCCTCTTTTTGGAAAGAACCTCTTTGAGAGCCTCCCTCATTCGTTTTGCCTCTTAATGAGCTTTTTGCCATCACATCTTGTCAAATTCTTCATGCTAAGCCTTGGAGGAGGGTTGGTCCAAGCTAGATCTATGAGAATCAAGGCTAATCTAGGGTAGATAGACCTAAGGTTAGATTGGATAGGCCTCAAGAAGTTCCCAAAGATTGTTACAAGAGATGATCTATATTGCTTCCAAGAAAGCACACTTAAATCCAATAACTTATTCAAATGTTGTTCCAAATGTGGTTATTTTAATGAGTTCACCTACAACAGGCTAAGTGCAAAACCTTATTAATTAGTCAATTTTAGGGTATGAAGACACATCTCCCACTATGATAAAATTTGAAAAGTCCTGTAGGTATGTAGGAAAGAATGTTTGCAAGTTTGGACTTCATTTAACCTTGTTTGACCATAAGCTAATCTGGTCAAATTGGCACATGATAAGATTGAGAGAGATGATAATAATGAAAAGTGATGGAATTGATGAAATGTGAAGGTAATGAAGCTATTGCAGGCTGAGATCATGTGTCTACAGAACCATGCTTGTTGCTACTACTAAAAGCAGACTAGTAATTCAATCAATTGGGTTTCCAACCAAACTTTGTTAAAAGCACTAAATTGTTGACTGATAATATACTGATCGATGATTTCTATCATAATTCTATCAAGTATCAGTAATAGTCCTAATGGTATTTGGAGATCTCCTGGTAAGAGTAATTTTGATAAAAGAACTCTGTTTGGGACATTTTCTTATGTGCTAATTGCTCCTAAAGTTCTATCACTATAAAGCCTCCTATTAGCAAACCAGTCTGTGGTGATCAATTAATGAGAAGTGGGACCATTTAGCTAGAAGTAGCCAAAAAGAAGATTCTTTTTCTTATAATTACTATATTTCTTATATAATTTATTCTGCTCTTTTGAAGATATTTCCCACAGCATGAATGTTTAGCTAGAAGTAGCCAATAGAACTGGGACCAACTATTGGGGTTTACCATTTGATGAACAGTAATGAGATCAACCTCGCTGAAGAAGTATCCTGGGCTTTCATCATTTGTTGCCAACAATCACATTGGCGCAGCGGTAATGCGTATGCTCTTCCAGGATTTTATCCAAATCCTTTTTTCTTGCTGAAACCCCTTCTTCTCGTTCTACAAAGCAATTGCTGGATCCATAAAGCTGTGCCTGGGAGGAGTTCCACGAAGTCGTATGGCTTCCTTCTTGGAAAGAGGATCCCTGAAGAAGGATCCCTGTGATGAGGACGAAGCTTATTTGGGAGAAAAGAATCTGTGTTATTCCATCCAAACCCTAAAGACTAGAGTTTAAATATATCCAACAAGTGGACTAGGCCCAGACTCAACAAAAACTTCCATGGGCTAACCCAATGAGATTAAACTAATTTTCAAGCTTGTGTACACCCGTAACTTGATTTAATCTCAACCCTTGGATCCACACCCAGCCCAATACAAGTTAGTCCAACCTGGGCCTTGATAGCACCACATCAAGCCTAACAGCTTCACCAATATTAAATGGGTTTTACAAGCCAACCCTGTATAATTTGAGTTACAGAAGTCTTTCAGTTTATGTTGAAGACCAAGCATTATGCCTCTTCTTTTCCACAATGAAGCTTGTGGTTGATTCACTGCAAAAATAAAGGCGCAAATACAATGTTGACTTTGGATATATCATTCATCTACTAGCTAGGTTATCATCTATGTGGTATCTACTTCCATCAAGGTGATGGTGTCTTTCATCATTAAGATGGAAGTTGTATAAGAACATGCAAGTAGTTTTCCTATTATTCAACAAACAAATTGAATATTATCATTAACTATGATAGCTCTTCACGTTATATAGATACATTTATCCTCCGCATTAGCGATGTATAATGCCACCAAAAATCTTTGCACACACTTCAAGTGAAAAATGCAAGGTGGTGAGTTTCTATCTATATTTATATTAGATGCAAAGTGGGAAGCTGAAATGATAATCAATTTTTTTCCTATTGTATAAAATTTATTATTCAAAATTTTAATATACCATAGGAGTTATTATCTTAATGATAATCAAATTTTTTTAATATAGACCTTGGGATGTATCCATACAAGAGAGTAAATAACTAGTCATTGAAGTTATTCTTATTCAAAATTTTAACAACACTTAAGTCAAGTGTAGTCTGTCTAATGGATAACATGATGTAATTTTTAGTTTGACTAATTGACGGACATGTGGATTGTCAGATTCGATATGTATGGTGTGCATCATATTGTTTGACCATAGTCACTAGATGGAAGGACAAAGTGCATTTGGTCAAAATTGGATAAATATTTGCTGGACTTGGGATGATATACATGCTTTTGAATTTGATAAGTTAAAAAAGTACAATTGTTGAAAAGAAGAATTTTAAAATGCTAAATAAGATTAAGGATATGAACAGTACATGTTAGAAAGGATGCTAATGCGAATCCAAAGTTGTTTTGGTAGAAGTTTGATGTCCTGTTCAGAAAAAGTCTGAAGTTAGATGCTGGCTAGAGGTCTGTGTCCATTGCGGAGTCCAACTCCGACTCATAAAACAAGTCAACATCCAAGCTCATTGGTGTGTCTGTGTTGGAAGCCAACTCCATTGTTAAATAGTTTATGAGGCTATATCAAAGGCTGATTGTAAGTTCATGTCAGGGTTTTTAACAGGTTTATTAAAGAGTTCAAGTTAGAGTAACAAATTTTTTTTTTTTAAATATACTCGAGTTAGAGTCTAACTAGAATTTGACCCCTGACAGTATTAAGTCTATCAGCTCGCATTTGTGAGATATAGATTGAACACTATTTTCACTTGTATTCTCATCTACGTGGTGCCGTATCGTATTATTTTCAAATAGCATGTTTTCTACTTGTTATGAATGTTCAAACATATAACCCCATGCACCCATGCTTCTTGATGACGCCCGATCACTGGTCTTGAACATCGGGAGAAGAGAGCCACTTAATCCGCCATCCTACGCCTGATCGAGTAGCTTGCAAAAAGTCCCAGGACCGGAGGGATGCTCCGGTGGAGACCCTCCGACGCTCAAGTCAGTAACCTGGGTCACAGCTGAGGGAGAGCTCAGACGAACTCTGGGAGAAAAATGAGATCTCAGAAAAAGAGGAATTCCTTTCTGGGTATTAGGGTAGCGAGTGTATGAGTTTGCGTACCTTGTTTCTGAGTGGACTTACCCTTTTATAGGAGGTTGACACCTGCACGACCACGTAGAGTTCCGTAAGGAAGGAATGTCCGCAGGGTTCATGGGGTTGCATGAATTTGAGCTGGTCGGTGGGTTCTGTCCCATCGGAGAGGGAAAAACAGCGGTTGATGGGCTACGTCCCATCAGTTAGCAGGGCTAACAGGTAGTTAGATCTTGTCCCATCAACGGCGTGCCAGTGGTTAGTTGGGCCTGGGGATGCCAGGCGGCGCGCTTCAGAAGGACGGCGGTGCGGACTACCAGGACCGTTCTGGGATCGACTTGGGGCAGCCTCGACCCTCATGAGGGTGCCGAGGCCGAGCAGGACTGGCTCGACTGACCTGCAGATGCTAGGACGGGGCTGGCCCGGAAAGGCCGGGGCCGACTTGGAGATGCTGGGGCCGAGCGGGGCCGACCAAGAAAGGTCGGGGCCGACTCGGCCGACTTGCAGATGCCGGGGCCGAGCGGGGCCGACCAGGGAAGGTCGGTGCCGACTCGGCCGACTTGGAGATGCCGGGGCCGAGCGGGGCCGACCAGGGAAGGTCGGTGCCGACTCGGCCGACTTGGAGATGCCGGGGCCGACCAGGAAAGGTCGGTGCCGACTCGGCCGACTTGAAGATGCCGGGGCCGAGCGGGGCCGACCAGGAAAGATCGGTACCGACTCGGCCGACTTGGAGATGTCGAGGCGGGGCCGCCTTAGAATTTTGATTTTGCCATAATTGCCCTCGTGGCTACGTCAGCCACATCACTTCTCATGAATAAATGATGCATGCCCTTATGCTGTGATGAATAGATTTTATGTGTATATATATATATATATATATGAGAGAGAGAGAGAGAGAGAGAGAGAGGGTGCCTGCAAGAGATTTAGGCCAGCGATTGAGGTGATAGAAGCGCAATTCTTTGCATGTTTTTTTCCATAAGATTTTCTTCATTGATCTAAAATATAACTTATTTAGTTTTGGGTTGTTTTTGAAGGCAAAAACAAATTCTACCCATGATAAATTTTGCTCAAGTAACACGTAACTATGCTCTGAAACAAGGGATTGTATAGGAAGTAATTGTAGAATACACTGAGGATAAGTTTATGGATCAAAGTTTGCAGCAGGAGCCTATGCGTTTATGATCAGTAAGTAAAACTGTAAAACCTAAATTTCAATGATTGGAAAGCTACATTATATATTGGTTTTTCATAGCATGCACAATAAAAAGATGGGGCCTGGACTAAGAGAATTGGAATGTACCCTTGCAGCTTAGGCACTAGCATGGTAAGACACAAGTTTTTGGGTGTAAATTATAATGGCCAAAGAACTTGTTACGTTGACAAGGCAGTAGATATACATGAATGTATAGGATTTAAAAAGTTGAACCCAGATATCAGGCATGTGGAACCAAGACAAAGGATGAACCTTCGGCAGGCTTGGGTTTGAATTGGGAAGAGGAGGTGAAACATTACTACAAGTATTTGCTACGGGAATTGGTATTTAGAAGGTTCTCCCTGACAGGCTTTAGCTTTTGGCAAGAAGTTAATGGGGAAGAAATATAAAAAGAATAACTAAGTTCATACTAAATATTTAATGCTATAATGGCCATGATATTTGTTGTCTAGTAAGAGAATTTCAAGTCTAGATATGTTCTACTAATTTCAACTGTTTAAGTTCAGATTTTCAGAGTGACCTGACTTGGGTTTAGAGTCTGCAGCCATTATTGGGAGAACTTATAGAGATATCTCACTTAGAATTATTTATGTTATCATTTTTCATTTCATACAAGACATTTTTCAGACAATGCACCTGCTATTGCTTGAATAATATGATTGCCAAAGTTTCCACCAGTCTGCTATACTTTTCCACTCATTCTTTCTCAGTGATGCACACCTAAATTAAATCACTGAAGTTGCTAGTGATAGGGGCGGCATCTTCTCTTTCTTCTTGTTGAGTTTTGCTTCACTCTTCTTCTGCTACTTTAGCTAATTTATGCTATGCTACACTCGTTTATCAGGCTCTCCTGTGATGTTAATGAAGAGAGGCAGGGTCGCAAGGTCTTAAGAAGATGTGTTCGTGTTCCATCCTGTAAGGGGTGCATCCAATGTGTCTGCATGGGATGTGAGATGTGTCGTTTTGCCGACTGCAGCTGCCAGACCTGTCTTGACTTTGTGCAGAATGCAAACATCTGAACATCTGTTAATTGGAGACATCTTTTGTTAAGACAATTTCAGTTTGTGGGTTCAGGCTTTGTAGTTCTTTGCTGCTCTTATTCTGAAACTTTCAGAGATTCTTCAGGAACCTGTCAAAGTTGATTAGATCAGGCCTATTTAGAACTTGCTTTCATCCTGTTTGTGTTAACGGAATAATTTGAATAATGAGATCTTGAAAGATGTCAATGAAGTCCTTCCTGCTCCAGTGGGAACCTGAAATGACTTGACTGTGATGCATGCTTAATTTTCATGTCCAACTTTTTACAATTTGCCAGGTTGTGAGTATTCTTGCTGGAAAAATGCTATGTAGGATCCAACAGTTCTGTATTTCTAAATTGGATTTTTTTTTTTTTTGAATTTCTGGGTAACTGTCTTTTTGCCTCCTACCATGATAATATTTTGTTGGAAAAGAGAATGCCATGCTGCAACCCAACAGTGCAAACCAGGCGTTTGACAAATGACCCACATCTTATTATTCCCACAAGACATGCAAGACCCATCCACAATTCTTAAATCCAGCAACAAAAGTGAAAAGAAAATTTTCTTTGCAATGAAAATATAGGACAACGGTACAAGATATTTTGAGCATTTATTCATCTACAACTCAACTCAACTCATCTTAGCCTTTTTCCAACTACATGGGGTCGGCTACATGAATCTGCTTCCTCCATTCTGCTCTATTCAGGGCCAAGTCAACATTCAAATTATAAATAGTTATATCTTTTTTAATTATTTCTGTTCATTTTAGTTTAGGTCTACCTCTACCTCTATCCTTACCATGAATTATTAAAAGATTACTCTTTTTAACTGGAGCATCTAAAGGTCTCATTGTATATGTCCAAACCACCGCAATCGATTTTTTCTTATTTTATCTTCAATTGGAGCTATTCCTATCATTTCTCTTATATGTTTATTTCTAATTTAATCTTTTAAAGTTTTACCATATACCCATCTTAACATACATATTTCTGTTACACTTAATTTATTCATCTCAATAAGATAATTTTAAATGCAACCATCTAATATCAATCTCAAAAAGTATCAAAGATAAAGGACATCTACAACTAATATTATTACCAATACATTTGTCTTTCAAGAATGTTAATCAGATACAACATGAATTTTATTCCATGTACTATTATCCAGTGAAAAGAAACACTGCTTTTTGCTTAGCTTTGCAGTTTATAGCTCATGATGCAAAATCCAAGATACTCAGCATGTGAAAGATAACAAGAAATAAAAATATGACCATGAAATATAATAAAGTAACTCTAATTAGATTAAACATATAAATAAAATACTTTAAATAGAGATGGCTTTATGAAGTCATAAGGTAGTAATTTAGAAGAAAGAAAAATGTACTTGAAGCAAGTATTCTTTGAAATGGAAGTAAAATAATGATATTTTATAATAAAACTAATTCCACCACAACCATGTAATCATCTTATTAACAAAGGAAACATGGAGTCCTGGATGGAAGCAAGCTCTAGACCTTAGCAAACAATAATGTTTCCAATGAGGAATTAGGAGGCCCTTACTAGATTAAGATTCATTGTAAAGCTGCAAGTGGAAGAAAATAACAAAAAACCATGAATCTTAGGCAACTTAGTCTATATTTATATTGTTGGCATGGACTATCTCGGTCTAATCAATCAGTACAAATCAAATTTAAGCTTACCATCTATCAAGTTTTTCTTCTTTGTACTAGTCATAGTCAAAGAATACTCACAAACCTCAATTTCTTAACTAACTACAAGACGCAAGTGCCTATAGAAAAAGCATGCATTTCTTTTCTGGAGTAGTGGTTACTAATATGGGCTCTCTCTCTTTCTTTCATGAAGTGTTGATTCATCATCCATCCTATGATGCTGATTAGTTAGGAAGTTATAAAAATATTAGTAGCAATTTAAGAAGATCAATATATGATCCCTTTACTAGCCATAATAGCGGTTTTATAGGAAAGCAAGTTTTCTAGTGGCATGTTTACTATTGTCGCATCTACATGCTACTCTTGATCTCAAATGACCCATTCATGTAAAAGGTTCTGTGTTAAATAGTCCATGGAGAGTAGTTTTGGGGTGGGACGACTCCTAGTTAATAGAACAACATTTATAAACATACTATTCTTACTAACAGACTCATGCTATTTATAATTCTCATCCAATTTCAACAACTAAAAGTACTTGTGCCTAAAGTTGTCCTGGATCATATATTTCTCATCAATCATTTCATTTTCTTGATTAAGAGAAATAATCAAAGATAGAACATGGAAAATTAAATATATTAAACTATTGGTTTACACACATAAAAGATTGTATTTCCTAATATATCCTAACTATGCTAAGCTTGACATATTCTAAATATGCTCTTCAAGTTTTCTTCATGATAATTTCCGCATTGATCATCCAAGCATTTAGAATGTTTGCTTTGACATATCATTTCAAAGTAATGCCTCAAACTTCATAGAGAAAGGATATCGGAATCTAAGAGTAAAAGATGTTCCACTGTTTACTTAGTTATCTAGACTTTTATACTTGTGATGATATGATTGAGAGAATAATTATCATTCAACTTTGAAAGGAAATTTTAATATGGTCAAGATGAACTTATATATGTAAAAACAAGTTTTGATAAAATACGAACTTGATCACCACATATAGTTGTATAAATTAAAAATCATGCTAATAAAGCTAACCATTTAAACTATTAAGAATCTAAGAAAACTCACAAACCCTTGCGTAAGAAGGTATCAACATATATTAAATTTTTAAAAGGATATACAAAATCATGCTCTATCGTGACAAACTAAAATATTGCACTTCAATGGTAAATCTAATAATCAGCTTTAAAACCACATTTTAGGAAGTCAAAACAAGTAAACTTTGTTAAAGAGTTCAAAAGATTGAAGCAAACAAAAAATTACGAGACTCAAAAAGTGGAGTCTTGAAAGATATTAAATTATATTGAATTTTGAAATTAAAATTTTCAAAAACTCATAAGAAATATCAAGTTGTCTTAAATTTTGAAAAGATGCAAATTAATACTCTATTGAGGCAAACTAAAACATTGCACTTCCATAGTAAATCCAACAATTAGCTTAAAAACCTCATTTAAGGAACTCAAAATAAGTAAATTCATCAAAAAGTTGAAAAGATTGGAGAAAATGAAAAGGAAAGAGGCTCAAAAAGTGGAGCTTTGAAAGATATTAAAAATTACTAAAAGCAACCAAAAAAACCTAAAAATAAGTAAGGATTTGGACTTGGCACCATATAGGACACCATGTTTGGAACAAGAGCATATAAATACCATACTAGGACTAGATCAAGATAGCTTCCACCACTAGGTATTATGGAAACTTTGACAACTTGAACTAAGATTTTCTCCTAAATATTCTTAATGTAGCATTGTGTCTTATATGTCTACACTTTTCATTATGGAAACTTTTGACAACTTGAACTAGGATTTTCTCCTAAATATTCTTAATGTAGCAATTTGAGAGAGAAATGGAGATAAAGATATTACTCATCATTAATAAGCTGTCTCACAATATTGTGTCTTAGACGTATATGTCTACTCTTTTCATTATAAATTTTATTTTTAGCTTTAGCTATGGCAGCTTGACAATCACAATGTATCAACGCAGATGGAGCTAGTCTAATCCAAATGGAAAGATCTACCAAAAGATTTCTGAGCCATTCGACCTCAGTCCCAGCCTTCTCAAGGCAATAAACTTGGATTCTATTGTAAATCAAGCTATACATGTTTTCTTGGATGATTTTTATGACACTGCTCCTCCAATTGGGTAAACACATATCCGCTAGTGGATTTCATCTCATCAGAGTCTAAAATTCAGTTAGCATCATAATACCCTTCTAATACTATAGGAGTCCCACAATACATTAAACCATAGTTCATGGTTCCTTTTAAATATCTAAGCACTCTTTGTAATGCAATCCAATGATCCTTGTTAGGACATTGGGTATATCTGCTTAGTCTTTCTACAACATAAGCAATATCAGGTCAAATGCAGTTCATCAAATACATAAGACTACAATAATTTGAGCATATTTAGATTGTAAGACACAATTGCCTTTATTTTTCTTAAGCTGTGAATTAGCATTATAAGGAGTGCTACTGCTTACAATCAAAATATGAAAACTTTTTCAAGATTTTCTCACATAATATTCTTTTGAAAGTATGATGCTATTCGATTTTTTTACAAGTCTAATTCCTAAAATCATATATGCTTCTCCCATATCTTTCATATCAAAATTCAAAGTCAAGAACATTTTGATGCTAGTAACAATATCATAACTAGTGCCAAATATGAGCATATCGTCCACATACAAACAAATTATAACACATTCATGATTAATTTTAGAATAAATACATTTATCAGCACTATTAATTTGATATCCATTTGAAACTAGCACTTTATCAAACTTATCATGCCATTTTTTTGGTGCTTGTTTTAAGCCATACAAAGATTTAATTAATTTACAAACTTTATGCTCATTGCCAGAAAGAATACAACCCTCAGTTGATCCATATATTTCTTTTTCTAGGTCTCCATTAAGAAATGTAAGTTTTAACATCCTAAACCCTAAACCCTAAATCCTAAAACCGTAAACCCTAAAACCCTAACCCTAAAAACCCTAAACCCTTAAACTCTAAATCCTAAAACCTAAACCGTCAACCCTAAACCCTAAAACGCTAAAACCCTAAAACCCTAAACCCTAAACCCTACCCTAAAACCCCAAAGCCTAAAACCCTAAAACCCTAAAACCTAAAACCTAAACCTTAAACCCTAAACCCTATGCAAGAGCAATCAAGACTCTAATAGAAGTTATTCTTATCATAGGTGCAAAAGTATCAAAGTAGTTAATATCTTTCTTTTGAGAATAACCTTTTGCAACCAGCCTTACTTTAAATTTTTCAATAGAATCATCAGGCTTTAACTTTTTCTTAAAGATCCATTTACACCCAATAGTTTTAGCCCCAGGAGGTAAACTTACTAATTTTCATGTATGATTGCTCATGATGGATTCTAGCTCATTATTTATAGCCTCTCTCCAAAATATAGTATCAGAAGATGAAATTGCTTCAGAATAGGTTTGAGGATCATTATCAACGAGAAAGGTATAAAATCATCTTCTAGATTAGTTTTCTTTCGACTCTCTTGGATCTCCTTAGCTCTTGAATTTCATCAGGCTCTAAATTAAGTTCAACCACTTATGGTCTAGAAGGTCTTTTTAAGGAGGTTCTCATAGAAAAGATATGTTCAAAAAATTCTGCATCTTTGGTCTCAACTATAGTATTAGGTTCTATGATATTATTTTCACTTTTAATCACTAAGAACCTATAGGTTGCACTATATTTATTTGCAGAACTATTTTAAACATAACCTATGAACATACAATCAAAGGTTTTAGATCCTAACTTTCTCCTTTTAGGTTCAGAAAGCAAGACCTTAACTAAACAACCTCATACTTTTAAATATTTAAAACTTGGTAAATGATCATTCCATAACTCATAGGATATTTTATTGGTTTTCTTATAAAAAATTTTATTTTGAATAAAATAAGCAGAAAGAAGAGCTTTCTCCCATAAGTTCATGGGTGCATCAAAACTAAGGAGCAATGCATTCATCATTTCTTTAAGTGTTCTATTCTTTCTCTCAGCCACTGTATTAGATTCAGATAAATAAGGAGGAGTAAATTCATGAATTATACTGTATTGTGCACAAAATCATTAAAAGAGTAGAATCATATTCTCCTCTATCAGATCAAAGCCTTTTTATTTTTCTTGTTAATTAATTTTTAACTTCTGCCTTATATTTTAAAAATATTTTGAAAGTTTTATCTTTAATTTTAATAGATAAACCATTGTATAACAAAAAAAATCATTGATAAAAATAATATAATATTTCTTTTCACTTTTAGTCATATGACTTTTAAATCACTTAAGTCAGAATAAATTAATTCTAACAATTTAGTTTCTCTCGTATGAATAGATTTGCAACTTCTTTTAGTTAATTTAGATTCTATACATATTTAATATTTTTCATGATCATAAAAAGTAGACATTATTTAGCAAACCTAATTGTTTCATTCTTTTAATATAAGAGTAATTAACATGTCCTAATCTATCATGCCAAAGATTAACAGAATCAAGTAAGTAAATAGAAGAAGATGATGCATTTTCATTCATGACTTGAAGTACATTTAATACAAATAGACCATGATTACAATATTCTTTACCAATAAAGTTTTCAGATTTGATCATGACAACTTTGTCAGACTCAAATGATACTTTCACATCATTTTTCTCAAGTAAGGCCATAGAAATTAGGTTCACACGGATGTTCGGCACACATAGCACATCTCCAAGTAAAAAAAACTTTTTTAGAAGTCAATTTTAGATTGATTTTTTCTTTGCCAATCAAAAGCAAGACTTTGAGTTGCTCATGAAGACTTGCTCCTCTCCTTCTAGCAGTAGGATATATAAGAAGCAAATACATTTCTATCGCCACATATATGACGCATGGCTCCATAATTCATCATCCAGTCCTTTGTATGTGTAACAATATTGGCCTCGCTAACAACTGCAGCAATTACATCTTCTTCAACCATCAAGTTAGCCTTTGGTTTGGCTGAAGCATCATTAATTTTTTTGAACCTGCAGTGGGCAGCATGGTATCCTGATTTTTCATAAACATAGCAAGATCCTTTTTTCTTCTTAAAATTTTGACTTCTTTGAAAATGAGGCTTCTTATCATATTTCTTGTAATGATTTCTTTGTTTGGGCTTATAAAACTTATATCTATCCTTACTAGATCCATACTCTACTAGATTAGCCTTACCAGTCATTTTCTTAGCCTTTTCTATCTTTTTTCGGGCTCTGTTTTACTCTTCAATCCTAATATGCATAATGACTTCTTCAAGGGACATAAACTTTCTTTTATGCTTTATATTATTCTTATAATCTTTCCAAGATTCTAATAATTTTTCAATTAGGAATTCAGTAATAAAAGCATCAGAAAGAATAATATTTTTATTTTTAAGGTCATATATGAGAATATGAAACGCATGGATCTGAGATGATATATCTTTATCTTCTGACAGGGTAAAGTTTAAAAAGTTTTTTATTGCAAATTTTTGAGATCCATCATCTTTAAGAATATATTTTCTTTTAAGGCTTTTTCAAATCTCAGAGGCTGAGTTAATAGGGTAATAAATATCAAATAGTTTATTGGACAAAGTACTAAGAATAGTATGCCTATATATGTTAGCCTTTTCCCAATTTTGAAGGTTCTCATCTTTCTCAAGTTTAGGATCAGTCAAAACATATGTAATATTATGAACATCTAGTATTGAAAATATTTTCTCTTACCAACGTTTATAATGAGAATCAGTAAATTGCTCAATCTTGGATGTATCGGGAAAGAACTTAGTAGCAGCAACCATAATAGAGTCTATATCTATACTTAAAATTATTAGATAAGGATGAGGATAGATAGTACCCGGAATGATTTTATCCACTTGAGAAGATGCTGAGGCATGCACGACACTGTCCTTAAGAGTAGATTTGTGCCTCTCGAAGATAATATCTCGGTGCAGAAGATTAGAGCATGACTACTCTCCAGGATACAACAACAACGAGTCTTCTAACAGGCATGCACACACCAATATCAGAAGCTGATAAACAACCCTTCTTTTAACAGGTTAGGAGATAAATCCTTGGTTAAGGATTGAAGCAAAGGAATGAATCTCTAGACTCTTTGGATAAGGATGGAAGTGATCTCTGGATTGGATTACGATGAAAAGCAAGTTAGAATGAATAAACACCGACATTGCTTCGAATATTTAAGAAGAAAACAAGCATCGATTGAGAACGATGAATCAATTCAGCGGGAACGATGAATCAGTCCAAAGGTTGGTCAATGAAAAAACTTATCACGACGATTCAGTCTAAAGGGTCCAACGGTCGGTCAACGAAAACACACGATGAACACACGTGATGCGCCCGATTAATAGGTTTCCAAATTCAGCTTCACGGATTTGCATTAGGTTTGGCCCGGCTCGTGTGTACATGAGCTTTCTCACAACCATTCAACCAAGCAAGAGAGTAACACATATATAAGTAAGAACAAGATTGATTGTTTTTTCCATAGGGGACTAAAAGAGTGGTTTCATTAAAAAAAGGAAAAGTATTTGAAGAAAACTTTTGGATAGAAAACTTTGGATATTTGAAATATAATAAATTTTCAACACCGTCGACAACAACCTCTTCATTTTCGCCAACAGCAGCGCCATCTTGCTCGACTACACCAAGAACACTGTCGTCAAGACTTATCAAATGATGCTCGGCGAGGACCTGAGGAAAGCCTGTTGGGCACTGCCCCGAGATCCCGGTCGGAGACCGTTTCCAAGTTCAGAATCCAACTACAATCCCTATGATATATCACTCCACCGCCATTTTACTCCGCGACGGGGGTATTCGTTGGCGGGAGCAATGCCCACGTGTACTACAATTTCGCCGGTGGGGTTCCCGATAGAGCTCAAGCCTGGAGGCATTTTCACCCGATTACTTAATTGAGCTCGACGAATTTGAATTCATAGCCTAAAATTGTCAATTCGGCATCCCCAATTTGGCTGAATCATGGGAAACAATTTAGTCTACACTTCATGGTGGGGACGATAATTAAGCGAGGCCAAAGTTTAGTGATGTTTCTAGCCAGACCCTAACTTTGTCCGTAACAACATAGGTTTAACGGAGCGCGGGGTTTGATGATTTAAAATGTGAAAGAAATAAGATGTAGGAGACCGAGCGCTTGTTCAGTCTACCTGAGAACGAGGGCTTAGGAATAAATGGGAGAATAAAGATTTATTTATTTATTTGTGGCCGTATTTGTGGCCGTGTTTGAATCAGTAGTAATATATATATATATATATGTATATATATATATATATATATATATATGTATATATGTATATATATATATATATGTATATATATATGTATATATGTATATATATATATATATGTATATATATATATATATGTATATATGTATATATATATATATATATATATATATATATATATTAGATTTTTAATTCTTTATTATTGATATTTGTAATTTGGCTCCTATGTCAATCGATGAGAGATTGATAGCTCGAATTTTAGAACATTCTCTGATTTGTTGACAAGTACTTATAAAGAGAAGAGAAAAAGAGGATCAACTTTTTTTTGAGGAATCTTCGAATGCTCAGGTCAGCCTGACGAGAGAGAGAGAGAGAGAGAGAGAGAGAGAGAGAGAGAGAGAGAGAGAGAGAGAGAGAGAGGAATTAAAGCTTCTTGGCCTAGAGTTGTAGAATTTTAGCTTAAGCTTGGAGTTATTGTTATTTGAGGAGTGCAGAGCTCCTTTTATAGGAGCTTAAAACAATTTTCTTTGAATTGGTTCACTCAATGATAGAAGGCTCACATGAGCTCAAATCTTGAATTAGGCGGTGCCATTGGTGGAAGTCTTTCATAATCAAGACTTCTCTTTTTGGTAGAACATGTATCTCCATCAAGTCAACTACTATATGTGATCTTTGGGTCATCCATCCTATGTTTCTTACTTATACCATATCACTTTTCTCTCACGTTTGAGATTAAGCTTAAATCCATACTCAAGTCATAAAAGTATCTCCATTGAACTTTTTTTTATTCGACCATAGTGATCTGTTTGTATCAAGTGTAAGTTAACTTGGACCGAGCTCAATGACACAAAAAGAACTTTGGTTGATCTTAAAGTTTAGTCAAGCTCAATGCGATAGTATACTACCACTAGGCTTAACACATGATCGATGCTGTAGTGCACCATTGTCATGCTTGACCTATGGTTAGGTGCCATGTAGTGTTTATTATAGTCAATACCGCATTTATGAGATTTTTTAAAGACACGAGACACCCCATCGCCCATATTCCTGCTTTATGGTCCATAGAAGCAAGAAAGAGGGAGCTCATTTGCTCTATTCCCTTGAGTTTTTCTCAACTTGGCTTGTTCTTCATTGGTCCTTAAGTGCTCCCAAGTCTTTTCTAATTCCTTCTTTGGTCAGCTTCCCAAACACCCCTTAGATTCATCTCCAAACTTCTTTTTTTAGATTGGTTGTCTTTTTAAAAGCTTGCATAGGTTCAAGACCGATCTAGGGCTTTGAGCTAATTCACCCTCCTCGTTGAGTCTATGGCTTGAAATATCTTAGGTCATTCATCAGGCCCTATTTCTTTGGAAGAGTTGACCTCTAGTCTTAGGGCTAAAGAGCACATAATGCTTAGGAGAGATGACATGACATGAATATATCAATCATGCTTCATCCTAGAATTTTTCATTTAAGTGTCCTTGGTTGGGAGGATAGAGCCTTTAATTATCAGCCAAGTCACTTTTGCCTTCACGAGAATGCTTTGAAGTTAGGGTTTTGATTAGTCATTCCTCCCTTCAACCCCCATCTCCTTAATTTATATAGGATAGCTAACACTTAGCTTATTTCAAGCTCATGGAGACTTATAGTCAGCTTTATGTTCTATATGTTTCAACTTGGGATCCCTTGTTTTGTTGAAATCTTTTGAGCTCTTTATGCCATCAAAGAGCACTTGATTGAGATTAGATGGTGGTACATGCATGTATGCTTGAAAGGATTAAAAAAAAATATTGCCTTATAGTTTGACCTCCATCCACCGATAGAAATGTCAGTTCTTTTTTGTTTGCTTGAATGAAAGCTTCTAGTTATTTGATACAACTTAGAGGTAGCTAGGATGAGGAAGAAGTCTTGAGCTTGCATTGCTCAACATAGGCCTTCTAAGGTTACTGAGCTACTGGCTAAATCAACTCTAGTTAATGCTAGTCTGAGACCAACCACTCCCAAGGATATCACACATTGTCTTTAGCTCTAATTTACCTAGTTCTCTAACAAAGCTTACTAACTTGAGCTCTCTAACAAGCTTAACTTTTTATATTCTTGTGGAGATGGTGGATGTTGTGGCTCTTAAGCAAGCATCCATGGTAAAGAGGTTAGCTCCTGAAGATTCATTAACTCATCAACCAATTAGAAAAAAGTAGCTCATCTCCAAAGGTGGACCAACCTATTGAGCTAAGGCTGGTGAGGCTGAAGTCAAAGTCACCTAACCAGTTGCGAATCACCTAGCTCTTACTCAATTGATGGCTATTCCAAGCCCTTCTACTAGTTAGAGAGGCAATAAAAGAGGTAAAAACTTCTTCTTCAGGGTCAAAGGTTCCATTACCCTCCAACTCAGGTCATCCTATCCCTTGACTTTAAGGTCATGTCAATATGTCCTTCATTGGGGCATCCAAGTATTTTATCTATGCTAGAGGGGAAGATAGCTTAGTGATTTCTTTGTAGCATCTATCGTTCTGCAGACATAGCGAATTTCTTCAATAGGTTAGATGCTCATCTAGTAACTAGAATCACAAAGCACATTTTGAGATATGCACATCTTTTTATTTGTTTTATTTTTATCAAGCCTTTTAGCTTGCACTTATTTGGCCGTTTTTGTCATCTTGTAAGGCTACATTACTTCTTTCTAGTGGTAAAGTGGTTGAACCAAAGGAGTAGAGTGGTTGAACCAAAGGAATACTTAGTTTCAGTTACTCTCCCTTTTAAGTTGGCTCACTTAAGATTAACATGCAATTTAACTAAATTAAGTAAAAATTTATAAAAAATAATATAATTATAATTTTTGGTTAAATTTATATTCACGATGTTCATATTGAGTTAACTTTCTAATACATTTTAAATCACTTAAATCGGAGTTCAATTGAAGCGATAAATTTAATGAAAATTTATTGGTACTCATAAACTTTAAATAAATTATGAAAAAGACATTGACGATAATTAAGGATAATTTTTGGTGTTTTTTATGCAAATTTTTATATTTTAAAATCATGTTGGATAAGTTAGAAGTTAGTTTTGAGTTAAAATTTATTTTTAGATATTTAAATTGATATTTATCTCTTTATTTTTTTAAAGAAACTAAAATCCTACAAAACTAAAAAGTTTATTTATTTTATGAGATTAGTATCTTATAAAAACTAAGAAACTTATTAGCTTTAGGAGCCATGAATCTATTTTTTAATATTTAATGGATATTTATTTATTTAGTTTCTTAAAGAAATCAAAATCCTATTAAAACTGAAAGGTTTATTTATTTTACAAGAGTGGTATCTCATAAAAAGTAAGAAACTATTAGCTTTAAGAGTCATGAATCTATTTTCAAATGTTCAATAGATATTTATCTCTTTAGCTTTCTTAAAAAAATCAAAATCCTACTAAAACTAGAAAGTTTATTTACTTCATGAGAATGATAAAAAATAGGAAACCTATTAGCTATAGGAGTCAAGAATTTATTTTTAAATATTTAATAAATATTTATCTCTTTGATTTTCTTAAAGAAATAAATATCCTAGTAAAACTGAAAATTTAATTTTTTTAGGAGATTAGTATCTTATAAAAAGTAAGAAACCTATTTAGTTTAGGAGTCAAAAACTTATTTTTAAATATTTAATGGATATTTCTCTTTGATTTTCTTGAAGGATATCCTTCTAAAATAGGGAAGTTTAATTGTTTTAGGAGATTAATATCTTATGAATAATAGGAAACCTATTTGCTTTAAAAAATCTCTTCATAAATAGGGCTTAATGGAGATCCTTTGATATCAAATCAATAGTTTAGAAAAATGAAGAAGATGAAAGTTGAAGGATCAAGAAAGTAAGTAGTGATTAACACTTCTAAAATTTATCATATTTTAAATAAATGAATACTTATTGCCCTATCATGTTTATTTTATGTGCCTCTAAAAGCCCATCTTTAAAATTATCGTGCCTGGCACGGCCCAGTAACAAACGACCATACCATGCATAGCACGTGGCCCAGCATGGCCCGTGGCCCATTTAGGCCACGGGTCGTGCTAGGGCAGTGCCTGGCCGGCCCGGTGCTGCCTGGGCACGGCACGGCGGCCCCGTCACGGGCCGTGCCATGCCTGAGTACGGCATGGTTTGCCGTGTTGGCCGTGCCAGTCCATCCTCTACTTACATATTGACCATGATTACCATAATTATACTTGATATTGATTATTTATTACTCATGATGAATTGATAAATATGTTAGATTCATCGTGAATAAGATTTAATGAGAGGATAAATTTAAATTAAATATTCTAAACCTGATTATGCTAGATGATTTGGATACTCTACTAGTAGGGCTATATGATAGAAAAACCCATAACCTTGGGGGATATACTCGGTTGATATCCTACTAGTGAAAATAACATATGCTAAAAAAATTATGACCTTAGACACCGCTACAAAAGTTAAATAGACTATACTAGATTAAAAAAAAAGACTATGTTTTTAATAAAAAAAATGTAGCCTAATATTTTATACTACGTTTTCATAATTTTTCTTAAATTAAAACACCACATCTATAATTAAAAATATAATCTTGTATTATCTTATAATATAAAAAAATTATATTTTTAATTAAGACGTAATATAAAACT
This sequence comes from Calamus simplicifolius, assembly GCA_900491605.1. NCBI lineage: Eukaryota > Viridiplantae > Streptophyta > Magnoliopsida > Arecales > Arecaceae > Calamus > Calamus simplicifolius. The sequence goes on along the minus strand of UESW01004322.1, from coordinate 675,357 downwards.
AAAAAAGTATCTATTTTCTCTTTCCTGATTCACTTCCTTTTTTTTTCTTAAAAAATCCCTCGACTCATATATTTCATTCCACGATTTCATTTCACCCAGAATCATTCTTAACGGTTTTTCTTTTGACGCTCAACCATCTTTGCAGACCTTCACAGATTTTACCTCGCAAATCAGTCGTTCGAATTTGAATTTGGTAGGATTTTTCTTTTTTTTTTTTTTCATTCTTGATTCTATATCCTAGGTTTAAGGGATGGAGAAAAGAAAGAGGAGAAGGCAGTTAGAGGGAAGAGATTGTGGCTTGGTGGAGGTCGCGTCACATAGGTTTCCATGGAAACGTAGGTTGCTTGTCGGTGCGGCCACGGCGCTGCTCAGCCCGGAGGCGACGGTGGCCCGCCAGTTCTTGAAACAGGTCTTCGATAACGTCCACGGCAGCATCTCGCTCGATCCGGTACGGGTTGTGTCCCTGCTCCCTTATGTTTTCGTAGGTCTCTTGATCGCTGTGTTGAAACTCGCTAGAAGATGCCAAGAACTTCAGCAAACCAAGAAATAGGTTATCGCAAAAAAAAAAAAAAAAGGTCAATTACCCTGGACTTTGTGCCAAGTCTTCCTTGTGATGATAAAGACCGACTTCCCGGAAGCCGATTTCTTCCACTGGCCATCAGCGTAGTACTTGTACACATCCCCGTCGATGATCTCCTCGAACACCCCTTTCCCAGCCATCACTGCAAGGTTTTGAGCTCTCCTACCTCTCTTGCTCGCAGAGCCCTCAATGGCACTGCGCCGAGGACGAATAGCGAAGAAGAAGAACGAGCGATGGAGGGCGAGCGCAAGCAGGGGGGAATTATATAGGAACGAGATGAGCCACGATTCTCCGAAGATGGTCTGGGCCACCTACTCCGCTTCGGCTTCCGAACGAAAACGACGAAGTTCATATAAGGGGACCAGGGGGTAGGCATTTGCCATCATTTTTGGCAAAATTTACGGACCCACCACTGTGCCCGCCCGCCCCGCCCTAAGTTGTTCTTCGTCGATTGCGATGCGTTTTTTTTGGTGGTGTGTTGTTGTCTTGGTCTCATGGAGTTTTGGCGGATTGGACTTCTGGGGTTTGTGATGGCAGAGTATGTTAGATTTGATTGGTGTAATGTACGCAAATGTTCGATTTGGATGCAGATTTTTTCATTTCGATTTTTTCTTTTTTTGAATTTTCTATTATGTTGTATAATATTTTCTTACTGAATCTTTTTTCCCTGTTATTGTTGCTGTTTTAAATTGTGTGTTTTTATTCTGGTTCTGATGCCTGATCTCTAGAGTTTCATAGAGTTCTCTTGCTCTGTTGGAGATCTTTCATGTCTTGAGGATAATGTCTTTTACGATCTTTTTTTTTTTCTCCCAAGTCATAACCCAACCTTCTGTTCTACCCAGTCTTCATGATGATTCATTCTTCTACCCTGTTCCTGCCTCCTTTGTTTTTATTCCTGCTTTCTTTGTGATGAAGAAGAGCAAACAAAATAGTCGAGTGGTTTTTCAATTTGTGTATTTAGAATATGCATGGAATACAGATATTTAAATTTTTTAGCTCTATTGGTATCCTGGTTTCCATATAAGGGGATATTTGAGCTAATCTTTCACTGTTTGGTATTTTATTTTTGGATGTTAAATTTTGAAAATTTTGGCTCATATTTTAAATGCTTCATGTTAAGGATCTACTGTTATCTCTTTTTTTTTCATTTGTGGTGCAAAGAATTTGTAGTTTAATGGATTTTGCATGAAACTTAATCAATTTTATTTTTAGGTCATACATTTCATCCTAGTTTTGGATATTAAGTTTAGGTAATTTATTCAGCATGTAGAGATTTCAGTCCTAGCCAAAATTTCAAAGTTTGTGGGTGCATTAACAATACATTCTGAAGTTATGAGCAGAATTGCATTAAAATCATAATATCTTATCTTTTTTCTTTTCTTCTTTTTTTTTGCCTCTCTTTTTTATGAACTGTAGATACTTAATGTTTTTGAGGTAGACCTTCATTTGTTTTATAAATTGTTGAGTTTGCAACAACTGAATGTTTAATATTCTGCTGTATAATTGCAGATGAGCTTGAAGTTCATCGACATTGAACAGTTTCAGAGGTTTGTTTGACTTGTCAAGATGTTATGCTTGATTATTAATAGATTAATGCTGATTTTTTATTTATAACATAATGCAGGCTACGGGATCTGAAACAACTTGGTAAGTTTCCTTGCTTATGTGTGAGATATTTGAATTTTGGAATATCATGTGGTGTAACTTGTTTTAATTAGTCAAGTTCAAAATTCTTTTTGATCAAAATTTTCTATTAATTGTTTCAGTTATAGATTAAACATAGAACGAGGATGAGAACAATTTTTGCTTTTGTACCAGGAACTAGAAGAAATATGCATAAGAAAAAGCTATTTCAGTTATGAAAGGTCTGGCTAAAATGAGTTGAAATACAATTGACTCACAATTGCTAATCTATGGTATAAACATCATCTAGTGAGTGCATGTAGATGGAATATTACATATTCAAATCCAGGAAGGGAAAAAAAAAGCAGTAACATGTTAATCAATTGTATGTAAAATAGACACCTCATATTATTCAATTGTTTGGGTAAGAATAAGAGGGCACTGATCACCCAAAATACGGGACTTTGTGTGTATTTAAAAGAGATCTAGTGACATTTTTAATGAGGAAGTATTATGTAGTGTTTAGATGCATGTATCACTGGTTGGCAATGCAACCTTGAGTTTATGGAAATGAACCAAGCATTCCCATCAGAATTTGAAGTGCTATGTTTGCACCAGGCTTTTCAAAGTCAAAATCATCCTCGCTTGTTTATCTTTTTCATTTTAGGGACATAGATGGTGGATTTATCAGGAATGAAAATAGGTCCAAAGAGATTGATGACAAAGCAAAGGAAGCCAAACCACTGTAAGTTATTATTTATCTTTTTAATTTACTTATCATCTTTTAATTTTTTTTACCTATATGTGGTTTGATAAATTTAATTAGTTTATTAGATAAAATTAATTATATTTGTTGATTTAATAAACTAGTTACTAGTATTTTTGAATTTAAATAGACTAGATAAGTCATGGTACTCTGCTGATAGACGTACAAAAAGATACGAGGACGATGTCAAAATTTTTTGAATTATGTTAAAAGAAATTTAAGTGATTCTAGTTTCATACAATGTCCATGCTTAAAATATGGGAATATGAAGAGTTCATAATATCACAGTAGTTAAAGATCATCTTTTTTGTAATGGTATCGACTTAAGTTATGATGTATGAACATGGCATGGTGAAAACATATGTAATATTGAAGAAAATGTTAGGCGAAGTGTTGTATGGAAAGCTGTTTATTCAAAAGGTGATGGTTCTGAAAGTGAAGTCATCAAAGAAGTCATGCTGACGATTGTAAGTAAATATATAATAAATCATTTAATAGTTAATTATAGATTCTTTTATAACTCCCTAATGTATGATTCATTTTGTCTACCTATTAGGATGACTATACAATGAAGGTAAAAGGTGGATCAATACAAGAATCAGGACAAAAAGATATACTAGGAATAACATTGGGAAATCCCAAACATGGTGGTCGAGTAAGGGGTGCTGGAGGCATGGTTACCTCTACAACCTATTTCAATCTTCCAAAAAGAACAAAAATAAGCAAAATATTACAACATTTGTTAGAAGAACAAAGAAAATTGAACCAACAACAAAGAGAAGATGCTGAGAAAAAAAAATTATTACTTGATTAGCTACGTCAACTTCAGAAAGAAATACAAAGTTGAAAGAAAGTCCTAAGTATACTGCAAGTGCTCAACATATTTCAAACAAATGTAGCAGCTGCTCAGTTAAAAAACTGCAAAAATAAAAATGTTGTTGATTCTGATACAAAAAATGATGCAAGTCTAGAATTTGCTGTCAATGGACAAAAAGACATGCAAAAGGTATGTTAATATTTATCTATATTTGTAGCATTTTATTTAAATTCATAGTACTTATATTTTCTAATGTTATTGCTTTGAAGGAAAAACCTTGCAAATTGGTAGTCAGATATATTAATAATATAATTGGATGTGGTACAGTGATTAAGAATGTAGCGCCAAACTTTGTTGTACATGGAGTTCCTTTGGGTATTCATAATTATTGTGTATCTATTGATATTTGTTTTGATAATGATGCTATCCTTCCAATAACAATTTGTGATAATCCTATGAAAGTTAAAGATTTTGTTGGTTCTCACATTGCATGACCTCAAGCATTAGTTATTGATGATCGAGCCAAGTATTTGAAACTTTTTAATTTATCTATAAATTTATGATTAATTTATATTGATAAACTATTTGCTATGTAACATATGTGAATTGAATTTCATTACTATGAACGGGCTAAGATTGTCCCGCAAAAGTTATAGATAAAAAGCAAAGAAAAGGGTCCATAAAGTTTAGCATATTTAAAGAATCACATTGAAAAAAGTTTGTGAGATACAAATACAATAATTATGGCATTGGATGTTGATATCTTTGATCATAAACGGGTCTGTTATATTATTCGGAAAGATATCGATCACTTTTGCTCAATGGAAAAGATTGCTTCTAGTTGTATTGTACTATATATAAGATAATAAGATATTTTTATATTTTTTGCGTTTCATATGCAATTGCTAGATGTTACAAGTTTCTAATAATAACTGTGAGATAGAATAATTTGATTTGTGTAGCTATTTGTACAACCAACTCAAGAAATCAAAACTGCTCAATATATATAGCTTCGTAAACCCTGGACAGATCTCTGTATACTCTGGATTGGCTGGAGCACGATCAGATTTGATTGCTAAAAGATTAGAGCATTGTTATGTGGATCAATTATTTTTAGCTCCTTATAACTCTGTATAAGTACTTTTTTAATGAAAATCGATACTTTGATATTAAGTTATTGATTATTGTTATTATGTTTATGAAGGGATTACTGGTCCTTGGTGGTTATTGACCCTCGTAGGGATAAGTGTATTTTTGTGATTCTATTGAACGTTCAGTGGGAAAAGAATTAAAAGGTATTGTTAATATGTAAGTATTTATTTCTTTATAATTTTGTAATAATTTGCCTAGGTTATATCATTTGAGTCTTACATTATTATTATAATTTGTTATATTAGTGCACTCAAAATATACAACGCTAAAGCTGATCGAGTTGCAAAAAAAATACTTATTTGGGAGTCAGTTCAGGTATATTGAGTTGCATATTATTTTTAATAATTCTTAAAATTAGATTTATTTGTTTGAATCTTATAAAAACTTTTAAATTTATTTTTTTAAGTGTCCTAAGCAACCATCAGGTATTGAATGTTGCTATTATGTCATCATGTATATGAAGGAGATCATTGAGAATCAAATCATTTCAACTGATGAAAAGGTAGGTTATTGTTGCGTTCTTTATATAAGTAGTACTTTTTATGGTTTTAGATTGTGTCATGTGTTATTTAGTGCTCCTTTTCTGAGTAACTTATGTATATGTGAAGTTTGGTGAGAAAACTTATAAATAAGAAGAGATCGATATTATGTGCAGAGAATGTGTCAAGTACTTGCAAGGTTTTTTTTGAAGAAAAACTGTCAAATGACTATATTATAGTTCTTGATTAGAAAGTATATTGAAGTTTAGATTATCTGAAAATGTTATGGATGTTTGTATAACAGTATTGGATATTTTAATTCAATATATTTGAAATTTTTTTGAAATTGAAAGTATATGTTTGTATGACAATGTTAGATATTTGTATGACAATATTGAATATTTCAATTCAATATATTTAAAATTTTTTTGGAATTGAAAGTATATGTTTGTATGACAGTATTGGATATTATACTACATTTTGAATATAAAAACATAGTCTAAAGTAAATGATAGATTACGTTTTCCAATAAAAAAGTAATTTTTTGTACAATTATATACTACATTTTCTGATAAAAATGTAATCTAAACGTATTCAAAGACTACATTTTTTTTTTTACTTTTAACTACGTCTAAAAAACTTAGTCTAAAAAGGGACTTTTAACTACATTCATCTAGACTATATTTTAGAAAACGTAGTCTAAATATAAAAGACTACATTTTTTAGACGTAGTCTAATTAAAAAATCATTGTAGGGAGAAGATATACTTGGTTGATTCCTTGCTTATAGGGATTATACCCTAGTAATACCTATGACCTTAGGGGCTATATCTTTGTTGATACCTTGCCTATGGGATTATACACTAGTAATACCCATGACCTTAGTGGCTATATCTTGGTTGATATTGGGTTAAAACACTAGCGATATAATATCAGTATAGCAAGATTAGAGAACATGACACAATGAGAACTACGATTAGAGAACATGACACAATGAGAACTAAGATTAGATGACATGATGTCATGCCTTGAACCCAATATCTAATCTAGAGACAACTGTCGCATACTCATAAGCAGTTCCTTGTAAATATGCAAGGCATCATACATGATATCATAATCAGCAATATAAAGTTTCAATCATAAATTTTAAAAGTATGCTAAGATAAAATAAACATTGGCTTCAAAATCATTATTCTAAGAAGACACATAGTCTCAATAACTAATTCATAAAAAAAATTATTCTCTCTGTACATCTAAGCACTCTTTCAATAGTATCCCTATATAGCTACTGAGAAGTATTTGAAAAAGAAAAGGTAAAACATAATGAGCCATACATTTTAGTAAGCAATAGTTAGCCTTTTAGAATGTAATATAGTATCAGTATGCAAATATAATTTATTAGATGAAATAAATAATTTATAATTATTAATTTCTATTATACTATGTCATCTAATCTTAGTTTTTATTATATCTTATCCTTTAATCTTGCTATATTGGAACCGTATCACTAGTGTTCTAACCTCATAAGTAAGGTATCAACTGAGGTATGGCACCTAAGGTCATGGATATCACAATATTTTAGCCCCATAGACAGCGTTTTGCCAAGGTACAATCTCTAAGGTTAAGGATATTACTAGTGCATAATCCCCATAGGAAGGGTATCAATTGAGTGTATAATTACCACATTTTTAAGGATTCTAATTTTTTTAAGAAATCTAAAGAGATAAATAAATATGTAAAAATTAATTCTTATTCAAAACTAACTTCTAAGTTATCCAACATTATTTTTTAAATATAAAAAAAATTGAATAGATATATCAAATATCATCCTTTAAGAGTTACATTTTTAAATATATAAAAAATTGAATAAATTTGAATAGATATATCAAATTTGAATAGAGCATATTGGCCCATAAAACTCTAATATTAAGGATTAACTTTAAGAGTTACTTTTTTAAAAAAAAATGCCCTCCTTTTGTGTAAGCCTAATAGTAAAATTTAAGTGCTTCAGATCCGGATAAGGATTCAGTCAACCATTGAAAATATGTTCCACCCGATCTGAGATGAAGAATATGGGGCATCATACGCAAGGTCAGTTACCAAGGCATTGACATACAACATTTAAGAAGCAAATAGTATAAATAGCAAGGTGGGTACAGTTTTGGTAACCATGAAGTAATTGAAAAAGACATGATGTATTACTTGCATGATAAGGCAAAGAGTGAAGAAAGGCTGGAAAAAAGAAGAGCTTGCCAATCTCGTTCCTTGCCAATCCATTTGAAATCAAAAGAAGATCTTCCATTCGGTAATAATTTAAGTAGCCCAGAGCTTACTCTTGTCGGCCGCGCGATGTTTTACGCATCAGAAAAGTTTTGGTGCCAAGCATGAAATGATTGCGGGGTGACCGAGAGGCAAAGCGCTGCTGTCAAGAGGCCTATGTGCCCCTCGTCAAATAAAAAAAATATTTGATTAACGATTCAATATATTGTATGCCGATTGATCAACCAAAGCAAGAGGTTGTCAAAATGGCTTCTTGATAACTTTATTACCATATAAAGATATATGACAGCATATAGATGGTTGCCATACATATTTTACAATGATTACAATGATGTTAACTGCATAGTTTTTTTTTATATGTACTACTATTTAGCAAATTAAAATACCATACTACAAGTTAATTATTCAATATAAAAGCCTATAACTACATTCTAGACCCATTTATTTTTTCACATTAATTTAGAATTTGCACCAATATGCATCTCACAATTTCTTTTGAGTTCTACCTGCAATAATGAAAAAAATCAATCAAATATGAACATCATCATAATTTAAGTATGATCTAACCTTATCATCAAATTAGAAATTTAATTTTATATATATATAAGGCCGATAGTTAAACAGACTTGTAGAATTTACATAATATGCCAGCTATATTCAATGAATGATAAATGACTATAGGTGAAGGAGATAAATTATTTAAATAATAGAACATCTTCATCTACCTGTACCAAAAAAAATATCTAACATTTGGCAATTGTATCCAGAACAACTGAAAAAGTGGAACAAGATAGATATAATTTGAACATTATGAACCAATCCGAAATCATTGTAGACCAAACCAATTATGCATTCCCAACCATGGTTCAAATAAAACCCAATACATAAATCAGTAACTAAAGAATCGAAAAGGCTTTCACTAAGTTACCTAACTTGTAGAGAAATTTCTAATTCCAAGAATTAAAAATAACAAATTATTTCTTACCCAGAAAAAAAAAATTGCTTAAATTAACAAAACAAATTATAATTGTTGAGAAATGCAAATGATATGGACATTAGTTTGGTAGATACATCATTACATCCTTTCCTTGATGATGTAAATAGAACTTTGGCGAACATTAGCTTTCAAATTCTTTTTTTTTAGGAAATCCTCAACCTATCACTTTTTCTGTTTATTTATGCCATGCTTATTCACAGAAAAAAAAATTAGGATGGGAATTAAAATGGAGCAGAAAGGGAAGACAGGGAAGTAGAATCGCTGCTCCAGTTCCATTATGTGGAAACAAAATGAAGGAATGCACTGGAATATTTCCATTCCTTTCTATTATTTAATTTAATCAATATATTTTAGTATAAAACCAAATATATGACAATGTTTTGAATGTACTCTTGACTCTTGAACCTTGATTGCCGAATCAGGTTAAGAATAGAATACCGAAGGCATATCGATGACATGCTGGCAGGGCCTCCGTCGGCCAAATAATATTCAGAAACATAGCACAATTTCCGTACTCTTACCTTCATCTTTCCGGCGACCACTGGAGACCCAAACTAAGACAGGATAAAATGAAAAGGCAAGAGCTATGTTCTTACCTATTCTATTTCGTTACCGAAATGGGATTTAGCCACTGGCAAGAAGAAGATATAGGTTCTGTTCTTTTTTGAAAGTTGGAACAGAACCTCCAAAGTCCAAACCAAATATTAAGCAACCTATTCCCAACAAAGCTCAACTTTAATCCTTCCTAAATGATTCTTGAATTCAAGAAGAAGCAAAGGAGGGATTTAGGGATTTTAGAGGTCTAGTATCTTGTCATATTCGCCACCGAAGGGAAAAAATCTAACCGACAGATGACGGTCTATTTTCCTGAACAAAGATTGCCAAGACAAACTATCAGAAAGCATATAGATTAATTTCCAAGGTCTTACCGTGAGTTTTATCATATTAAATCCGAGGGTGAATTCGGCTTCAACGAAGAAGGCTCCTTCCAACCTTCAATCCACCATAAGTCCGTAACCTTCGCAGTTCATATCAAATTTTTGAGCCAAAGCTATCCACGGTAACAACCATGGCTAGCGACTGCCAAAGATTATCATTATCTTTAATGGAGATAGGGCTTACCAGTTATCGTTTAGAGATGAGTCATATCCTCTCGCTGTTCATAGGGAGTTAAGGACGAGAGTCATGAGTGACAAGATGAACGACGGTTTGTTTTCCCTAATTTTCTCCTAGAGCCCGCGTTGAATCATTGAAAGCCTAAGACGAACGACTGAAAAACTTGAATCGCTAAGAGCCTGAGACGAACGATGAGAAAACTTGAATCGCTGAGAGCCTGAGAGGCTGAGATGAACGACGGGAAAACTAAGACGAACAACGATTCGTTTTCCCTATTTTGAACCACTGAGAGCCTGAGACGAACGACTGTTCATTTTCCTAATTTAATCGCTGATCGCATGATCTATCATATAGATTTTTATGTTTTAAAAAAAATACCTTATTAAATATATGTAATTATAAGGATAAAAAAGTAAAATTACGTAAGCTCGATAAAGGTCGCGAGCTTTTCGAGCCGAGTATTTTAATACTCAAACTCGGCTCGATAATTTACTCGAATAGCTCGACTCGATAAGCAGTGAGTCGATTTCGAGTATTTTTGAGTCGATTTCAAGCTACTCGCGAGTTATCTCGACTCAGTTATACCCCTATCTCTCTTTTTTTTTTTTTTCTATCATAGCCTTGTTCTCGTAATTTTATTTAACTTGAAGGTATTTTCTTTTTCTCTTAAATTTGAGTATCTAGATGGGAGGATAAGGTTTAAGAACCCTTCATCTAAACTTGAAGCTTATCATTGTAAAAGCCTCTAGATCTTAGCACCCTGAGATGCATAGGGTGCTAGAGGTAAGTGTAGCTGAGGCATAACCATATAGAGCATAAGTCTTTGTGCGTAGAGTAGTGAGATTACCAAGCCTTTCCCAACAGTACCCTTAAGTCCTACTCTAAACTCAGGTTTTATTTATCAATCTTATCCACTCGTTTTTCATTGATGTTTTCTAGTTTTTACATAAAGAATTTGGTAGCGACTCCTAACTCCCCTTGGAACGTGTGATGGTCTTGTCTTCAAGGGTATTCATAATAGAGATTATCACTAAAATTTTAGTTGAGATATTTTTATTATGACATTAAGAAAAGATATAATGGAAAAATTGCTGTTGCAAATAGAAAACTAAGAGGCAACTTTTTGTTCCGATAAATGTCTATTACTTTTTAGAAGCAATTATTTCTTCGAATATATATAAAAAATCATTTTTAGAGGAAATATTGTTTTGCTGCTGTAAACTCATGATCAGAACCCTTTTTTTCCAGTGCACTAAGAACACACGCAGAAGATCTTCAAAAATTTAATGCTATTTTCCCTATGATGCAAAAAAAGAATTTTAATTCAATTCACTATGATGCAAACAAGGGACATTTATAGTGCCCCGAGGCCACAATCAACCATCACAAGAATATCTAAACTAAGGCTTCTAGAAACTAATCAAATGCATTAAAAGAAAATTTAATTAGATGCAGAAGACATGTGATAACAGCGTGGTGCTGTTAAAATGAGCTATCAAGAGTCTGTGTGCCATCAATTGTTGCCTCCTTAACTAAAGTTTATTTATCAAAAGAGAACTAGGACTTGAATTTTTTGAAGGAAATATTTTCTTGCCAAAAATCGAGCTGATGGTGGGGATATCATTGTCAATTAATGCACTAATAGTTTGACTCTTACCACCTATTTACCAAAACCTTTTACTTAGTAGTTTGTTTATAACTTTCTCAGCCATTCTTCAGTTGGTATGATTAAAGTTGCTCTAGAAAACCTCCTCGAAAATGGACGTAATGGAAGTGGCTTTTCACCTTGAAATAGACTCTACACAGTTTCGATCAAAGTTGCTAATGCTTATGACTTATGCCAATAGTATAGATTTTTAAGCTCTTCAGGCACCTATGAGTCAAGTGCCACCACATAGTCATACTTGGACATTAATTTAAACTCCCTAAGATTTGCCTATGATGCTTTGGTGTTGTTTCTTTGAGTACTTTAGCATGAATATCAAGACATGGTCATTTTCTACCTATATCAATTCAGTAGGTTTGTGTAACCATGAGTATAGTGTAGAAATTAAGAGAATTACTTAGGAGTAGAATGTAAGAGAAAAAAGAGTAAGATTAACAAGCATTGTTTGAGCATATCTAGGTATCAATAAAAGGGTAGGCTATAGAAGACAAGCAAGCAACTAAAATTTGAGATGAAAAAGGACTATGAGTAATGAGAAAATTGGATTATAAGTTTTATACATATCGAGACAAAGTCTTATGCATATGGAGGAGTTAGGAGACTTGCTGGAGCATGGAATGTAAGAAAAAAGGAGTGAAAATAAAAGTGTTGTGAGAGGAGTTATTTTAGGTCTCTATGAAAGGGGTTATTTTAAGGATTTGAAGGCATATAAGTGACAAGAGACTAGATAAAATTTGAGATGAAAAGAATGCATGAGCAAAGAGATAATTGGATGGAAATTTTTTAAGTTTCATATATATATATATATAGGCGTAACTTGTACAATTATACCATGGCTAATTTGCAAGGGAAATATGTGCTATGGTTAAGGGGCTAGTCTATGCCAAATTAGAGGATTGTTCAGGTCAGAGTTAGGATGCCATCAAGAATCTCAAGAGTTTAAATTGGAAAAAAATAAGCAAAAAGTTATTAATTATGGGAAAATTAAAATTATAGGTTTGAGGAAATGAAGTCAAAATGTGATGTGTAACATTGGGTATGAAGTTGGCTATTAGAGAGATATTTAGGCGAGATTAAAATCTTTGCAATAGTCGGAAGATGTCTACAGCTCACATAAGGTGACCTTGCACAAATCTAACCAATTTCTAGCAAAACACCTACTTTAGTGACTTGCCCCATACAAAACATATATATACATGTGTGTAAATGCACAAGATACACATGCATATGTATGCATGTATATATGTAGGTAGGTAGGTATACATGTATATGAAACTATGCATGAATCTCTATGAATGTATGAATCTATATGCATAATCTATGCAATCACAATTTAAGCTTCCATTGTACATAAATTTAACTCTAAAGTTAGACTATACATGGTCCAAAACAATAAGGGGCTTCCTTTCCCAATATTAGTACTACTTTGATGAGCTCACAGCCAAAGCCAACTTTCAATTGATGCTACAGCCTTAAATTTGTAGCATTAAACCTTTATTGATAATTTACCCTATTATTTCCTTTATTGTTATAATGTATTACCAGGCCTCCTTTCATAGATGGACTAGTAATAATTATCCACTTGCCTTTTTTTTTCCCCATCTGTTAATGGTATCATATATCAGGATTGACGTGCCCATCCTTATTCCAGGATATCTATAATGCATACCGGATGATGAAATCAAGATTAAACTATGGGTTTTGAAGGCAAAGAAAAGGAAAACTAGGAGAAAAGGAGCCAAGTTTTAGAATCAATTCATTGTAATTTCAAGTTTTAGAATCAATTCACTGCAATTTTCTTTTATTTTCCCATATTTTCAGTTTATATAAGTCTTTGGTATTATCTTAAATGTTTAGAAGGATTCTTTTAATAAAATTAGGTCTACAATTATGGAAAGTAGAAATGTTATATCCAAGTCAGTATTAAGTTCTCCATGCTGACAAGCTTGATGGCCAAAGAAAGAGGTTCTATGCCCCTCTCTTTTTATAATTAGTTAGAAAGTATAGGAAAAATAAAAGAAGAAAAAACAAGGAAAGCAATCAAAAGCAAGAAAAGAAGAGAAGAAATAACACAGAGAAATCGACCTTCCAATTCCATCCACCCAATTAGAAATGGTAATGAATAGATTCAAAGCAAAGGATATATTCTCCATCATTGCCCTCACTCTCCACCCCTGCCCCCCATCCTATGCAAAGAATCTTCATTCCTCATTTATTTTTCTATAAAATTAAATTATCAATTTTGAACCAATTTTATTATATAAAAAAATTCATTTGAAGCTTAAAATTTATAAATCGATGAATATTTGAAATAATTAAAAAGCTCATATTTAAAATCCTAAAGAGCTCAAACCTAATATTAGCATTCAGAAAAAATGATCAGGTTTCAATGATGGATTCAAAGATGAAAGCTTCAGTCCCTATCCTATCCCCAAACCTAACAAGTTTTCAGAACTCCTCATTCTTATCCCATCCCCATATAATCCATCCAGATCCACCACTGTCAGGGCTGTTCTTTACAGGGATCGGATTTCTCATCCCCATTGCCATCCCTACACATCATTTTTCCATTCACACTAAAAGATATTTTTTATTTCTTCTTCTATATCCTCAAATGTATTTATTAGATTGTCTATTTTTCATAAGATCTACACGTGCTTTCTATATAGATTCTCAATGGGTGAAGAGATGCTGTAGGTTGCTTCAATGTAACCTAGGTGTCTCTCTGCACATGAGGGCAAGGCCAACCCTCCCTAGAGTGCCTTTCCTTCATCGAAGAGGTGTAGTATCACATTTATCAGTGACTAGTTTAATAACTCCTAGTTCTCTTTTGTCTTCCTCTTTCTTTTATTTTCTTCCATCTTTTATTGACCTCTATCAAGTTGGGGCTTGTTTGGATGCATTCTGATCCCATTTGCTGAAAATTTTCAATCTTTATGCTCAAGATTTGAAATAAAATTCAGATCTTAGAATTGCATGTCCACATGCATTCCTATCTTTTGAAAGTGAACAATGTTCCTATTAAAAACATCTTAAGAGGTAATTGCATTTCTCACTTCTCAATACTTTCAGCATTTACTGAAAAAACCCAAATGTGAATAAAAGTCCAAATTTTAGGGTTATAACCATCCCGATCTAAGAAGTTATCACATTAATTGGTATTGGAGTATTTTACATTGAAGGGCTCCTAGATATTTAACATGAAACCACAAAGAAGCTCCTAGATATTTCAGAGCAATTTAGCTCTGAACTTCAAGTTCTAGGGATAAATCTCAGGCAGAAAAGCATATTGGCAGCATGTTTCCCACCTCATGGGTTCTACGGTTTCCAAGGATGGACTTCACCAAAATGCAGGAAAATTAATATAAGGAGGATAAGCTACCAGAGGTCACCATTGAGAGAGGCCCAACAAGAAAATTCTTGCTTCTTTCTCACAAAGGATCAAACTACTTCTCTGGAGTTCAAATAAGAATTGAAAACTCAAGTACATTTTCTACACTAGATCCCTGTGTTAGAAATGACTATATCTACTTAATAATAGCAGCATTGCATATCCTCTCTCCCCAAGAACCTAGAGACTGGGACTGCATAGTTATATTCTCTCTCTGATAGTTCCAAGGAGCAGGATTATAGTTTGGTTCCAATGCCTACTGTAATTCATTATTGGGCACCTACTAGAGAGCAGAGAAGGTTTGAAACTTGATTTCAGTTTCAGTTTCAGAGCTTCAATAGTAAAATTTAGAGGAAAAAAAAAACTGAAATGAAAAAAAAATACTAGCAAAACAACATAAATTGAAGAAAACTTGTTACAAAGCTTATTTTGTGATGCGTAGGTTGTTCACTTGAAGTGTTCTCAACAGTTTTAAGTTGAAACTAGAATTTGCATATGAGTAAAATTTATAAAGCATCTGACTTTTGTACTGCCATGAACATTTATATCAATTAGTTATTCAACTTCAGTTATTGAACCTCAATCTCTCAAAAATTCGTTATTCTTAGCAAATGTCAAGCTTTTCAAGTCTAGCACATTCAAATATTCTTTCTCATCTTTACATTTGTTTATTTACCATATTGTTAAGGTTAAATAACTGTTTGATTAAATTTATGTATTCATAGAATGTTATATTTACTTTATATGCAATAAAAAATATCATTACCACGAATTATGTGCCTTCTATTATTTGTTTTCAAATCAATTGACTTGCTAAGGGTAGAAATAAGAAATCTATATAGCTTGTGTATTTGAAAAAATAAAGAATAAGCTAATAGGATAGTCAACAACAAATAAAAAATATAGAAACACATATGGCTTAGATGAGTTGAGTTGTATATGGCTAGTTTTGGTTAGTTTAATCCATGGTTGGATGAACCACAAATTGAAACCAAACCTCGTTGGTTTGGTTCAATACTAAATTGAACCAACAGTGTCCTGACAGTTTAAGCCAATTCACCATTTTTTATTTTTTTTATACATTTTTCATTTTTTTTTATAGTATATGATGTTGAAAGACTTCTGTGATATCTCATCCTTTTTTTTCCTTTTATTTTCATTCAAAATCATTTAAGAAATACTTAAGAATTTTTTAAAAAATAAGAGAATATTCCTTACTTGAATTCAACAAAAATATCAAAGAAATCATGTTTCTTAAGGAAAAAAATCTCTCTTTTAAGAACAAATTCAGAGAATTTTAGGAAATCATAGTTTAGCAAATACCAAGTTATGATACTTTCACTCCAAATAAAAATTTTAGAAAATCAGTTTAACTTAAAAATGATGAGAAAATAAAAACTAAAAAAATAATTTTAAAATATAATTTGTAAGGTTTGGATCAACACTTCTTCAAACTTAATGGGTTTCTAAACTTAGAACCTCAAACTAATCTATACCGACTTGATCACCAGCTCGTCAAAATAATAAAATTAAAATTATCATAAAATTTGAAGGTTAAAATGTATTCTTAGGGTCCAAATTATGTTGCATCACTAGTCCAAACTAGTTCAAACCAATTTGGGGTCCATACTGAACCGACTAGTAAAAACAAATCATTTTTCGATCAGTTCAAGCCAAACCAACTGATTCGGTTTGGTGCATCTTACTTTGGTTTCATCTAATAGTTGTCAAAACTACACAACAAACTAAAACTTGTAAGTTTTCAGAAGAAATTGAATCAAACTATAGAAACACAATTTGGGGTCATTTTCAGTTTGATCTTGACTAAAAAAGTCTTTCCAAACAAGTCCCCTCAAGAGCATGTATAGCATGGAGTACCGACAAATGCAAATCATTTAATATTTGAACAATATAGATCTTTAACAAGGGGATGGTGCATCCAGTGAGGACAAGTAGCAACATGCCCTTACACCAATAACAACGATTATGCTCCCAATGAAAAGGAGAAAAGCTCCAAGTTAAGATAGTTTTCTTGTTTGGTTTGACTAATTCATGGGAGGTGAATTCTTCTTAGTCAAGGAGAACCGAAACTTAGATACATTGAAGAAATGGCATACCAATAACTATAAAAATAATAAAATCTTAATCCCAAACTAGTTGGAGTCAATTATATAAATTCATTTTCTTTAATCTACTCAATTTAAAGTCATATATCAAAGAATGGTAAATTAGAAACCAAAAATACAATAAAGGTTAAATGAAATGTAAGGCAATATGGATTTAAAAACCTAATTTTGTTTTTCTAATTTACCATATTAAAGAAATGGTAAATCAGAAAAAAAAAAGTTAGGTTTTTAAATCCGTATCACCTTACATTTCTTTTAGCTTTTATTATATTTTTAGTTTATATGGGTATTAGGTACGATCTTAGTGTTTATAAGGTTTAATTTTTTTTTGCTTTGATAATATGGGTCTTAAGTATAACTCTTCTGCATTTATCTTAAGCGGCATCAACTTAACTATGTTATAGGTTTGATGAACAGAAAAGAGAGGGAACCCTCATCCTTCTTAGAAAGAAAAAAAGAAATCATTTGTTGTTCTCTTCTCATAATTGATAGGAGAGCAATAATCTCTACTTGTCATTTACCCTATTTCCCCCTTGCTCTAGCTATCCAAAGGAAGCTTCCCTTTCCCTTTTCATCTCAAGCATGGTATTTATTGGGATGTCTAATGTCCATGCAAACTCGTCTATGTATGAAGTTTTTATACAAAGCAAGTTTCAAACTTGGATAAAGAAGAAGGGTAACGGTAGGTTGATAGCTAACATAAAACTATAATCGACCCTATGAATATCCATACAATAAGTTGACTATATAATTAGATGTTTTAATACATGTATAGAGGTAGGATATTACATTCGCTAAATGATCCAATACTTAACAACTCCAAACTTTAGGATCCGATTGATAATATGAGAAAGTTTGACTTGGGTGAGTCAACTAAAAATCTCAAATAAGCAATGTCCTATTTTTCCTTATATCTACATAATTATAACCATCCAACTTTTTTCTTTAAGGTCAGTTTATAGATCTAAATTCAGTAAATATTCCTATTTAGAACCACCTCTAATATGTTCCAAGCTTCTTCATATCTATCCTCACAACCTCCGTAAAGAATTCTAGGGCCACCCAACTAATTATATACAATAGTAGTGTAATGTTATTTGTAAGGTAAATAAAACAATCTATGCACATGTTAAGAACAAATATATAGATATTAGGGTGATTTGTGATCTAGATATGTTTAAGGTACATGAAAATTATATTTATCTAAATAAAGATGGCTATAGACTAACATAATGAAGAAAAAAAAAGGTCATTTGAACAATTAGTCAAGAAAATAACATAATGCAAAAAGTGAGACTGCAATTTCATCTCGCGACAAAATCCAAATCATCATGAAACCTAGTGCATACCAGATTCAATCAAGCACTCATTTTTTGCACTAATCTCCCCAACCAAAAGATACCCATAGTCAATTCATCTATTATCAATGTAAAACTGTATGGGCACATCTACCATAGTATACAGTGTAGCTAATAAATTAATTATGATAGCTAGTTCAATCACATCTACCATTAGTATGGATTATAGTGTAGCTAATAAATTAATTCCATGATAGCTAGTTCAAGCTTGCATATTGCATATATTCAGAGGGTTACAGTTGGATACGACAATATTTCTTTAGTTATTGCACTATTTTCTCATTTGCAAAATTCTCATTCATTAGCAAGTCAACCATGTAACGCATCTTCACCCTCAAAAGTCTGAATGCCTATCAATCATATCACCATGCCCTCACACCATATCCTTTGCAATATGTTCAAAGCTATTTCTAATCCAGCCCTTCAAATAGAAAAACAGTAGACATACCAATATATTGAATTTTTTTATTTTTTTTATTTTCTGAATGAAAATTAAAAAGCACCATTCTTTAGTACACAGCCAGCATAACAAAACTAAAATCCAACAATCCTCTGATATTGCATTTGGAATTTATGCTTACTCATATCTCATCAATAAAAATTATCTTTTCTACAGATAATATACATCAATAGCACTGGTTAGTGGATGTTAAAATCCAGTAAGTAATCTGTGCATTGAAATCTTTCCACTTTGTTTGGTTAACATGTCCAAGAACATGTCCAATTGAGATTCTTCTTCCAAGATGCTTAGTATATCAAATCATCTCATATTTCATCGTAAGTTGACAGAAACCACTTGCAAGTTGTTTACCTTCTTTCTACATCCATCCATTTCTTGAGTAAGTAATGATGTTGGCTTTCCTCCCACACATTTAGCTTAGAACCTTGTTACTGGTCTAAATATTAGATGTACAAATTACTCCAATATATCCATAATTCCACCTACAAGTTTAAAATAACTGCTGATTATATGACCTTCACAAGTCAAAATATAATGCAGATTGCTTCTTCAAGGGAATGCAATGAAGCAATTAGCAGAAAATAATATATGCTAATCAATTATGAATGCAAGGACAGCTGCTAATATCAACAATGATGATTAAAATTTCAGTCTAGACAAGCAAGTGAAACAACTTGCACAAAAACCCTAGGTGACAAAGCATAAGTTGGCCAGGTTGATTGCCTACATACAGCCAAGAAAATTGCTCAGCTCAAAATGAATCTGACTGTAATCTCGTTCATCAAAATATATACACACAGGAAAAAAAATGTCATTGTCTCATCAATTCAAAAGAATGGAGTTCAGACTATTGTATATCACAAGGTAAAGAAAACAAGGTTACAAAGGGTCTATTTGCCCAATTTATAGAAGGTGTGCAGTTGGGCATAATTCCCTCTAAGGCATGTTTCTTGAGGCATTTCAGTGCAAAAAATGGCATATAGTGCAAGAATGGTAAATTCTAAAACCGCACTTTGTAATGCATGGGACAGTGTTGCCTGTTCCGGCCTCTTCGTGCACCAAAAATGCTAGCAATCAAGGAACTGCCAAGAGTACATGTACTTTTACATCCCATGAGTTTTAAGCTAAATTTTTTGCATAGCAATTCTAATTTGCTCTTATCATCCCCACTTACCGATTGTATCTGATGTGCTTGCTCTCTAGACAAAATAGCATACAGATGCAAAGCTTGACACTGTGAATCTGAAAGCTGCTCATGTTCCTCTGACTCTTCTTTCAATCCATAGTTTCTGCAAGCTTCATTTCTGGATTCTCCAAAGGTAACCCTCATAATTCCCATTGCCATGGAATCCTCCATTGCAAAAGTATCAAATACAAAAGAGAAGTTGCCAAATGTTAAATCTGGATTCTTAAATAAATCCAAGAGAATGTCATTGCATGATCTCAAGTTCTTCTGCATGCACTTTTTAGGATCAGCACTTCCATTAGTTCTACTCCTTGAGGCATGAAAAATACATGATGCCTCTCTTAATCCACTCAAGAAAGCTCCATGCATTGTAGCTGGATATTCTCTAGTCGTTGCCTCACCCGCAAAAAAGAGTCGTTGCCCAACATTCTCAGCAAGAATATCATAATCACTACCACATGACCCAACTCTCACATGGGAATATGAACCATGACAAAGAGGATCGCTACCCCATCTTGTACAAACTGTTTGAATTGGATCAGGCACTTGAACACCTCTTGGACCATAGATACCTGCATTGTCATGGAGCCATTAAAGGCTAGATATAGGTACAAAGACATAACACTTAATGCTCAGAGAACAATATGGAAATGAAAAAAATGCAGAGATTATGTAGATGAATATAATCAAATTAAGGTTCAGTTTGTCAGGAGTTTCGCCATTAAAGTCAAGTAATCTCAACTTTTCTCTTTTACTTTGATAAAAACTTAGTGAATAGTTTACCACAAGAAATTTAATTCGATAAAAACAAGCAATAAAGGCGAATGCTGACAAAAGGATCCTTTAGGATTATTACCTCGAAGAATCCCAAGAACTCGATGAAGCAAAACAGTCGGATCAGTGGATTCAAAAGTCAAGGCTGATTCTCCTGCCACCAATGCAATAAGCACTGCACCTCCAGAAACTGTATGATAACTATAGAACAGGAAGAATTCGCCACGCTTGCATCGATCCTTGTTAAGACAACCAAATGTATCGAGCTCCTCGCTCCAAAAGACAAAAGGAAAGACCATGGCCACCTTGTTCAGCAACCCAAAACCTAATCTCTCGATGGCCTCCAGCTTCCGAGATGGCAATTCAGGATGAAACTTGATACTCCCACTTTTCAAGACACCAAGAGGCACGGTGCAGAGCAACATATCAGCCTGAAACACCTGGCCACCGGTAACAACCACCTCCACTCCCCCTTCTCCATACTCTATCCTTGTTACAGTCTTTCTATACAATATCGGCACATCCTCACACAGTGCATTGATCAATCTCCAATTACCTCCAGCAAGGAAGCAGTGATCCCCACCCATCTCATAAGGATCATCTTGGTCCCAGTAGACCAGCGAGAGCTCCGAGAGGCACCCGGCATTGGCGTACTCCAAATTCGCTAGGTGCCAATCAAGAAGTTCCCTCTCCTCGCCTCTCCTCGCGACGCCATACAACTTCCGGAGCTTCTCAATGGCCGAACCCAGTGAAATGCCATTGGCTGTCTCTCCCAACACCCCTCTCAGCTGAGTGGCATTATCAAGGAGCTTGTTGAACACAAAATCCACCTCAAGATCTAATCTTTGATCGACTTGCCTCCCGTCTGGCCAGAATAGAGGGCATTTGTCTCTGATCTTGTGGAGAGGAATCCCAAGCTGCCTCGCCAAGACGCCGAGCGGGTTCGCATGAATGCCTGTGATGACGCTACCGCCGAGGTCGACGGCGGCAAAGCTCCCTATTTTACCCATCTTCATGGTGTAAACCCTGCCGCCGGGCCGGTCCCTGCCTTCCAAAACCAAAACTTTGAAGCCGAAACTGAGGAGCTGCCGCGCCGCCGCCAGACCGGCGAGGCCCGCCCCAACGATGACGACCGACCCTTTCTCATGCTCCTCGGGGAGCTGCGCCCGGATGGCGGGCGACACGCCGAAGTTGATGTAGCCCTGCTCGGAGAGGAAGTCGTAGGCACGGGAGATGAGGTGGTCGTAGTCGCTGCTGACGGTCTCCCGGATCTGGGACTTGGAGAGGAAGGAGCGGACGTTGTCGCGCCAGCGGGCGAGGATGTGGTTGCGGACGACGATGTAGTCGTTCTGCTCGGCGGCGGAGGGGGCGGCGTCGAAGGCGGCGAGCTCGGAGTCGAGGAGGGCGTCGATAGGGAAGCCGAGAGAGAAGGCGATCATTGCCTCCGTCTCGGTCTCGCGTTGGCGCTCCTCGGGGGTCTTGTTGCGCTTGCGGGATGGGAGGGGGCCGCCCAGGTGGTCGTGGAGGAGGGCGTCAAGGCGGGACTCGTCGTAGTTGGTGGGCTTCACCGAGCGCCGCCGCGGCAGGCGGCGGGGGACGGAGGGGGGCGGCGGCGGGTCCATCGGCGGCGGGGAAGGTTGGAATCTTGGTGGGGTTTCTGAGGGGGATCTGGGAGGAGAGACCTCCTATCCCTTCGCACCGTGAGAGCCAACCTGCAATAGGTAAGAGAAACATAATAATAATAATAATAATAATAATGAAAAAAAAAAGACACGTAAGCATAAGACATAAACCTTTAATTTCTCATGGTGTAGTTATTTTTGATTTTCTTAGATCTGAAAATAAAATTATGGATTCACTTACGGAAGAGCTTGTGTGTCAATGGATTATTTAATTATTGAGGAGAATGAGACAAGCTCATGAATTAGCCATTACCGTGTGACAACCCATGAATGAAGTTCAAAGAGTAATAACAAAATTATAAAATAAAAAAGGATTAAATAATTTTATATATTTTATAAGGTGTTATTGGTCCTATTCACATTGGTGAATTTTGATGATTAAGAATATGTTAACTTTGAATGAATGCTCTGAGTATTAATTACAAATCACTCTTAAAGGGTTAACCTAACCAAGAATTAGTGATGAAATTGCTATCATGATAGATTAGACTACTCCCTATAAAGGATAGCTGGGAATAAAATTAACTAGAGGGATAATCCATGATTAACCATGCCATGGGTTATCCTCTCAATTTATTCCCTAGAAAATACAGGAATAGCTGATTATCCCTTCAAATAAAAGTCAAAAAAAGTTATCATGGATAAGTGTACTGGATAGAGTTTATCCTCTGGCTATCCCATTGATCATATCAAATGCAAAAAGGTAAATCCATAGGATAACTTTTTTTTACTCTTATTTGGAGGGATAACCAGTTATTCCTGCATTTTCTAGGGAATAAATTGAGGGGATATCCCATGGTTAACCATGGTTAACCATGAATTATTCCTTTGGTTAACTTTATTTCCAGCTATCCCTTATAGTTATGGCTTTTGAGAATAAGAGGGGATATCCCTGGATATCCCCTTTTATCCTCTATTTCAAACACTACTTAAGGTAGTGTTTGATAGCCCAAAAGCTATTCCTGGATAAATGTACGGGATAGCATTTATCCAGGGGATAGCTGAGGAAATAAGAATTTTTTTTAAAATCACAAGTCTGCCATCAAGGGATAACTTTAGTTGTTCCTGGGTTCCCTAGGAAATAAGTTCAAGGGACAACCCATGGTTAACCATGGTTAACCATGGGTTATTCCCTCTGGTTAAATTTTTTTAGACCTATCCCTTCTAGCTATAGCATTTGGGAATAAGAAGGGATATCTAAGGAATATCCTTCCTTATCCCCCGTATCAAACACTACTTAAAAGTTTATCTCCAATTCTCCATGTCAGCATTGCTGATTTAAGGATATGGAAGTTGTATAACAAATTTGTCTTGAAAAAGAATGCCAAATGGTTAAGTTTCATAATCAATGACTAGAATCATTTGTTATAAAATATGACACATAAATAATTGATAACCAAAAGAGCATTTTTATGAAAATGTCTAGATTTCAACTTTAGAATTCTGAAAAGCATATTTTGAATGATAGAAGCAGCTGTAGGTGGACATGACTTGGAAAATTGTTGATATGGGCATTTTTTTAAAAAAAAAACAGTAGCTAAATTTCAGCAGTGGGAATTAATTTTTCTGATTGATATCAGGACTTCTCCCCACAACACCACAATTACAAGAGATTGTTGCCAAAAGAAAAAAGATTGAAGGTTTATATTAGATTAACTGACATAATGGAAGGGTATGCAGCGTCACATTTTGTTTAGAATTAATTACATCCAACCAGGTAGAAATGACAATGTTAAGATGGATTTCAGGAACAATTAGGAGGAAAAGCATGAGGAACAAAGTATGTTATATGTTCGCAAGTGGCAGCAACTGATGGCGAGATGGTTGAGATGGAATGAATATATTAAAAAATGATACGGGGAATCTCAAAAGAAAAAGCTATTGAAGATATGTTAAAAGACTTGAAAAATGGATAGACTGAATATAATTTGAATGGAAATCATGAACAAGGAATTGATGGTTATGTCCCAATTGATTAGGAGAAACTTGCAGCAAAACAGAGAGTTGTCCTACATAAAATTTTTAGCAAATAAAGATCCTGCAGACCAAAACCATACAATTGGGACAAGGAATTGATGGTTATGCTTCATGGCTTTCACAGAATGTTCTAGCTGCTAAGATATAACGTCAAAAATATACATTGAACCATCTTTTGCTCATTTTTCATACATTGCTAGAGTTCAAAACCTCAAACTCAATCTTGAAATATGTGTTTGTCTTTATGTATTTGATAATGTAGGCATTGGTGATATGGAATTCATTTTAAAAGGCTTTTGCCTACATTTAGTGTAGCTGACTACAACTAACACATGTCAGGGAAAGCATGAATAATAGTGTCTGCGCATTTGCTTTGATGACTAAACTACAGAACATAATTTCTTAACAATTAACAGAAAAAGATTTGGGATATGATTTTACAGTATTTGAGCAGGTCTCCCACATCTCTTTAAGCATTTATTTGAATCATATAGTCCTCAGTAATGACAATCCTCTGAGCAGCCTGTTGGTAATCACAATCCATTAACCCAAGCTTGGCCCTTTCCCATGCTCGAAAGATTTAATGCCAATGGACCATTTCCTTCAGGTGGAGTGAATGATGTCTGAGGATGTCCAAGAGCACACCAGAAAGAAATGAGCTTGAAATATTATGAAGTCCTCAATAAAACATGTCCACGAGTGAGTATTTAAAGGCAAGGTGGATTATCTGATGTTTACTATTAGGAGAGTACAACTAACATTAATATTCTGTGATTCTAGTAAATAATTAACAATTAACTTGATGTGACAGAGATGTATAATTACTTTGAGATAACATGGTATTGGTGGAGTTGGCCATGCTTCCACCCATCCAAGTTCTTGAAAAGAGATAACATGACCATTTGAGTCTACTACAGATGGAGCACTAAATACCCAATGGCTGAAGAGAACAATAGGGAAAACATGAAGACCCTAAAACAGGTGCCGGCAATTAAAGAGGAAGGTGTCATCCTAGACCAAGATATTATTGCTTGATGAAAACACATGTTCTTGATATATCAAGCATGAACAATGAGGTTCTTGAAGATAAATATATTAATGTATGATAAGGGCATAAGATTAGCTCACAAATAGGAACTAGTAAACATCTGACACTCAAGTGCGTAAAATAGTGAAAGCTGAAATTGAAGTAGTGGCAAATGCACCATTCATGAGGCAGAAAAGAACCCTCTCCCTTAAAGAAAAGGGCTACAAGGTTGGTTATACCAACCATACTATACCATACTGGTAAGGTACCGGTACATACTGAATTTTAATCTCATATGAACCAAACTATTCCAAATTGGTTTGTACTACATTGTATCAACACGAATTGCTTGGTATTGACCCTTATAATGGCATGCTCGGGTGTTGATGTGAAAATTAATCTTAATGAAGGAGGAACTCCATGTTCACAATGTTCACCTTAACATTATCGGTGTAGAATCCTCCCTCGCTCATAGCTATAATCAAAATTTCAAGTACATAGGTCTATCCAATCTTTCCCATGAAAAACATCTATCCAAATGGATAAATCCTTCAAGTACTTGTGGAACTTTTTTTTTTTTTAAGCTCTAAGGCATATATATCCCACATTGTATGATCATGAAAAATTTATGTACTAAGTAAATGTTTACAATTATATGCAAATACCTTTTGGAGCATATGTTGCTTTAACAATATTGTGGCTTATTGTGAAGTTGATATGAGAATTCAAGAACTATTAGCTAGAATGTGCATTTCATGATAGTATTTTAATACTATTTCAATAGTTTTTATTATATAATAATTGATATTAGCTGTCATTTAATAATTTATATTGGTGTATATATATGTGGAAATTCTTATTGAACTATTAGCTCATGCTATTTCTTTTTCTTTTCTTAGCACTATAGTTTGGGATTATCAATGAGAGGTGAAATAATTAGATGTGAGCAACATAAAAATAATAGGGAAAAAATAACTATCTCATTATTGAACTGGGCCTCACCAAAGACCAACCACAAAGGACTACAACCCTCATATCATTCCAGGCACTATACGAACAAAAGCCCAACACCTACATTTATAGGCTAAGGAAAAACTCAAACATGGTAGGAAATAGATTCCTATACCAACACTAATAAGGACTTTTTAGCAACTAAGCAAAATAGTCCTAATCAAATAAGAACTTGGATTAGGACTCATGCTTGGTTTAATTTTCAACAACTCCCTTTAAACCAAGCTCTTCAAACTTCATCATGGCCATCGTTCTTTAAAGCTTCGTAAACAAATTACCTTTAAGTGGCTTTGTAAAATATCTACAACCTAGTCTTCGGATGAACAAAACTCAACCATAATCTCTTTATCTTTGACTAACTCATGAATGTAGTGATACATGATGTCAATATGTTTGTTGTGACCATGAAACACTGGATTTTTTGTTAATGCAATTACGGATTTATTATCACAAGAAATCTTTGTCGGCTTATTTTGTTAATGATATAACTCACTAAGCATTGAGTATATAACTTCTACTTGGGTTTTTGGACCACGTGATTTTAGCCTGCTAATAGAGTTGAGTATATAACTCACTAAGCATTCTTTGCAACCATATGTCTTGAATAACACTACTCTTAAGAGCAATATATTCTTCTTGGTAGTAGAAAGAGTAACCACTTATTGTTCTTAGCTGACCAAGCAAAAACTTCTGAACCAAGATGAAGAGCATAATTAGAAGTACTTTTTTTCTTTTCAATATCATCTACCCAATTACTATCTGTGTATGTAACAAACTTCACATTATTAGCAGAAGAATAAAAAGTACCATCGCTTTAAGTACCCTTGACATATCTCTAAATGCATTTTGTTGTTTGCAAAGGAGACTGACGTAAAGTTTTCATAAATCAGCTGATAATGCCAAACCATATATAATGTCAAGTCTGATAACAGTCAAATGTCACAGGTCATACTATTTTTTTAAAATTTGTTGAATCAACTAGCTCACCACTACTATCTTCACAAGCTTCAACCTTTCTTTAACTGGAGTCAAAATAGGCTTGCATGATTCATCTTGAATTTCTTCAAAATATCAAATGAATATTTCTTCTGAGAGAAAGATATATATCATGAGTCTGGATCACCTCAATACCAAGGAAGTAAGACATCAATCCCATATGTTAACTCAAACTAAGAAATCATATCTTCCTTGAACCTCATTAATAGTTGAGGATTGTTGCCAATAAAAATTATGTCATTCACATATAAGCATACAATGATAATATCATCCTGTTGATTAGAACTGATATACAAAATATGCTCATAGGGACATCTATGAAATCCATAATTAAGAAAATATTAGTCAATCCGAGTATACCATGCTCCAGATGCTTGTTTTAAACCATATGAGACCTTCTTAACTTGTAGACTTTATTTTCTTTCCTCCTCTTTGTATATCCTGTTGATTAGACCTAATATACAAAATATGCTCATAGGGACATCTATGAAATCTATAATCAAAAAATATGAGTCAATCCGAGTATACCATGCTCTAGGTGCTTGTTTTAAACCATATGAGACATTCTTTAACTTGTAGACTTTATTTTCTTTCCTCCTCTTGTATATCCTAAAAGTTGTTCAACATATACTTCCTCTTGAAGCATACCATTCAAGAAAGCAGATTTTACATCTATTTGGAAGAAGGTTTCGGTCCTCGCCAGAGACCAACCATGGAGGACTACAACCCACACATCCTTTCAGGCACTATACAAACAATAACCCAGACACTCATGTTTATATACTAAGAAAAAATCCAAATATGATAGGAATAGATTCTTATACCAATACTAATAAGGACTTCTTAACAACTAAGCAAAATAGTCCTAATCAAATAAGGACTTAGATTAGGACTCATTTTTGGTTTAATTTCCAAAATTAGAACATCTATAATAGGAATTAAATATTTAAAATTTATAATTTAACAAATTTTGTTTTCTATGAATGGTGAAATTACTTAATCTTGTTTTGAAATGTTGTTTATATTTTATATTTTTCTAGGTATTAAGAGATTTATTTCAAATCTATAAATGTTGCATATTTCCTAGGATTATATTCTATGTATGGAATGTGTAGTCATGTCGTGTACTAGCTTAAGTATTGAGTTGGAGCATGACATTGCTAATATGGAAGCATCCTATGTCTTTTGAGGATTTCAATCAAACTCCTTACACATAAGAGTCATTATCCGATATCTAGTTTGATCCCACTCAAATTATGATGTCTATTTGAAATGCTATTATTAAATATTTGTACACTCATCCTCCCACCTTCTTATCATAATTTACATTGGATCTTTCAGGTCATCATCCTATAAATCAAATTAAATCATATATAAAGTTATGGAATTTCAAAATCTTTGTTCTGGTTCTAAAAGTGAGTCGGGCTGACTAATGGAATAGCATCATTTGCTACTTAATAAAGTGGCACAAGAGTAAGCATGCAAATCAATGCTTGAAACAAACCTTGAAAATGTATAAGATATTATAAACATTTTATTGAAACATGAAAACTTATTATAATTGAATTTAGCATGGAAAACTAGGATGATGAGATGAAACTGTTTCTGAATAACAAGAGTTCAAACTTCTATCAAAAATATTCCTATCTTGTCTTTATCTAATGAGGTTATTTTTGAAGTTTACTTTCCATCTTTATGATTTATCCCTTCATCATTTTTGAAGTTTACTTCCCATCTTTAAGATTTATCATGCCACCACTCATTCTATTTTAGATTCATACCTTTATGCATAAGCAAGATAAGAGTATCAGAGTATAATCACTCAAAGGAGAAAGAAATTTGACCATTAACCATGGCTGAAACACTAAGCATTGAATACCACCTCATTACCCTTAGTTGTCTTCTGTTTGGCTACTCTTGACATGAATTGTAGCATCCTCATCTATCAAATGCTGCAACATAGTTGATGCAGGCAAGACTTTGGGCATTGATACTACATTATTGAAACACAACTAGAACTCTGAAAAAGAGAAAGAAGAAAGTAATTTCTATGTATTTTTATTCATCAATCTTTAAGGTATATATACAAGCTACAAATCCTATGTTAGGAAAGAAAACTAATTACATCAAATCCCTATAAATCAGAATCAAATATATTTACTTTCTATTATAGAAATGCAGTATACTTTCTATTCTAAAAATGCAATATGTAGCAATCCTTATGAATCAGAATCAAATATATTTACTTCCTATTCTAGAAATATAATCTATAACACTTCCCTCAAGCTGGAGCATAAATTTTATCATGCCTAGCTTGTTACAAAGATAATCAATTCAAACTTTATTTAGAGCCTTTGTGAAAATATCTTTCAATGATCTCCTATTTTCACATATCCTATAGAAATTAAATCTTGCTGAATCTTCTCACGAACAAAATAACAATCAATCTTAATATATTTAGTTCGTTCATAAAAGACTGGATTAGATGCAATATGAAGTGCAGCTTGGTTGTCACACCACAACTTAGCTGGTATTGAAATCTTGAGGCTCACTTTAGTGAGAAGCTGATATATCCATATTATTTCACACACAGACTTAGCCATAGCTCTATATTTAATTCTGCACTTGAACGTGAACCCATATTCTATTTCTTGCTTTTTCATGAAACCAAATTTTCTTCAATAAATACACAATAGCCTGAAGTAGATCTTCGATCTTCTTTGGATCAAATCCTATGTTAGGAAGGAAAACTAATTATACAAACTACAAATCCTATGTTAGAAAGAAAAACTAATTACATCAAATTCCTATAAATTAGAATTAAATATATTTACTTTCTATTATAGAAATGCAGTCTACTTTCTATTCTAGAAATGCAATTTATAGCAATTCTTATGAATCAAAATCAAATATATTTACTTTCTATTCTAGAAATATAATCTGTAACACTCCCCCTCAAGCTGGAGCATAAATGTTTATCATACCCAGCTTGTTACAAAGATAATCAATTCAAACTTCATTTAGAGCCTTTGTGAAAATATCTTCCAATTGATCTCCTATTTTCACATATCCTATAGAAATTAAATCTTGCTAAATTTTCTCACGAACAAAATAATAATCAGTCATAATATGTTTAGTTCGTTCATGAAAGTCTAAATTAGATGCAATATGAAGTACAGCTTGGTTGTCATACCATAACTTAGCTGGTATTGAAATCTTGAGGCTTACTTCAGTGAGGAACTAACATATCCATATTATTTCATACATAGACTTAGTCATAGCTCTATATTCTGATTTTGCACTTGAATGTAAAATCACATTCTGTTTTTTGCTTTTTCATGAAACCAAATTTTTTTCAATAAATACACAATAGCCTGAAGTAAATATTCAATCTTCTTTGGATCAAATCCTATATTAGGATGAAAAACTAATTATAGAAGCTACAAATCCTATGTTAGGAAGAAAAACTAATTACATCAAATTCCTATAAATCAAAATCAAATATATTTACTTCATATTATAGAAATGCAGTCTACTTCATATTCTAGAAATGCAATCTGTAATAATCCTTATGAATCAGAATCAAATATATTTACTTTCTATTCTAAAAATATAATATATAATACTTTCCCTCAAGCTGAAGCATAAATATTTATTATGCCCAGCTTATTACAAAGATAATCAATTCGAACTTCATTTAGAGCCTTTATGAAAATATCTTCCAATTGATCTCTTATTTTACATATCCTGTAGAAATTAAACCTTACTGAATCTTCTCACGAACAAAATAACAATCAATCTTAATATGCTTAGTTCATTCATGAAAGACTGGATTAGATGTAATTTAAAGTGCAGTTTGATTGTCACACCATAACTTAGCTGGTATTGAAATCTTAAGGCTCACTTCAGTAAAGAGCCGATATATCCATATTATTTCACACACAGACTTAGTCATAGCTCTATATTCTAATTTTGTACTTGAACGTGAAACCACATTCTGTTTCTTGCTTTTTTATGAAACCAAATTTTTTCCAATAAATACACAATAGCCAGAAGTAGATCTTCAATCTTCTTTGGATCCTGTCAACATCTAAAAAATATTCAATCCTAGTATGACCATGATTGTCATATAGGATTCTCCTTCCATAAGCTTCTTTTAAGTAGCATAAAACTTGTTCTACAACTCTCCAATGATCGATAGCTGGAAAAGACATATATTGACTTACCACACTAACTGAAAAGGCCATATCTAGATGAGTCACAGTAAGATATTTAACTTTTCAACAAACCTTCTATATCTTCCAAGATCTTCAAATAACTTACCATCTTTTGTAAGCTGCAAATTAAGAACCATTGGAGTGCTGCATGATTAGCCCCCAATTTTTCTGTTTTAGACAATAAGTCAAACACATACTTCCTTTGAGATAAAAAGATTACTTCTTGTCATCTCAACACCCAAGAAATACTTTAGTATTCTTAAATCCTTTGTATGAAATTGACTATGAAGAAAAGATTTGAGAGATGAAATGCTGCCAGTATCACTCCCAGTAATAATAATGTCGTCAATATAGACAACTAATAGGATGATACCAGCTGCAGACTGCTTGTAGAAAATAGAATGATTAAACTTACTCTTCTTCATGACAAACTTTTTAATAGCCTGACTAAACTTTTTAAACCAGGCCCGAAACTTTGTTTCAAGCCATACAAGGATTTGCGAAGATGACACACTTTTTCATACTTCCCTTGAGCAACAAAACCAGGTGGTTGCTCCATATAAACTTTCTTCTAAAGATCACCATGAAGGAATACATTCTTAATGTCTAACTGATGTAGAGGCAATTATATGTGGCTGCTATAGAAATAAATAATTGGATAGAAGTAAGTGTAGCAACAGAAGAAAAGGTGTCAGAATAATCAACTCCATATGTTTGAGCATATCCCTTAATAACCAGTTGAGCTTTTAATCTAGCAACAATCCCATCAGGATTGACTTTAATTGCAAACACCCATTTACATCAAATAGTCTTTTTATCTATAGGTAACTGTACCAGAATCCAAGTACCATTGTCATCTAAAGCATTCATCTCTTAATCATAGCATTACGTCATCCAGGATGAGAAAGAGCTTCATGAACAGTCTTAGGAATAGTGACAAATCAATAGATGCAATAAAAAACAAGAGAAAGATGACAAATGATTATATTGCACAAAAGAAGATATTGGATAAGTACATTGATGAAGATCACCACTAGAATTGGAAACTAGATCCGATGACAAGAAAACTGGTGCAGAATATGGAGCAGAAGGCGTATGAACAGGAACCGGATCAGGAATAGATGGTTTAGAGAAAAGAAGATTAGAACTAGATAATATAACAGTATAAATTAGTAAATCATCTTCTTCTCCATGACTGATAGAACCTGAAGTGAAGCAAATGGTGTTTGTTTAAGAAAGGTAACATCAGCTGACATAAGGTACTTGTTAAGACTGGAACAATAGCATCTATATTCTTTTTGCATACAAAAATATCCAAAAAAAATTATATTTTAGAGATTTAGGATCAAGTTTCGTAACCTGAGGTCGAACATCCTGAACAAAATAAGCACAATCGAATATCCTAGGTTCAATAGGAAATAATGATTTATTAGGAAAGAGGACATGAAAGGAAGTCTCACCAGAAAGAATAGAGGAAAGCATATGATTAATCAGAAAATAGACTGTAGAAACTGCATCAGCCCAAAATTGTTTAAGAACTTGCATTTGAAATAACAAAGCTCTGATAATTTCAAGAAGATATCTATTTTTTTGTTCAGCAACTCCACTATGAGATGGTGTATATACACAAGAAGTTTGATGAATAATGCCAAGTTGAACCATATAATTTTAAAAGTATTATGATAAATATTTTTTAGCATTATCACTTCTCAAAATTTGTAGAGGCACATTAAATTTAGTTTTGATTTTTGCACAAAAAGTAGTAAAATAAGAAAATAATTCTGAACGATTTTCATTAAAATTAACCATGTCATTCAAGAATAATCATCAACAAATGTAACAAAATATTTAAACTAAGTTTTAGACTCAACAAGACAAGGACCACAAACATCGGAGTGAACTAACTCAAAAGGAGCACTAGCTCTTTTATTGACTTTGGGACTAGAACTCAAACGATGATGTTTGACAAATTGACAAAACTCATAATGTAATGAAGATAGGCTAAAAAATTGAGGATAAAGTTTCTTTAACATAGGCAATGAAGGATGACCCAACCGACAATGTGCTTCAAAAGGGGTTACAACTCCAGAACAAGCAACAGACTTTGATACTTATGTATCAAGAATGTAAAGGCCTTCAGACTCATGTCCTTTACCAATATCCTCTTCGTCATAAGATCTTGAAATAGACAATAATCATGATACAATGTGATACAACAATTAAGAGAACGAGTAAGTTTACTGATGGAGACTAAATTAAAAGATAAGTCAAGTAAACTTAAAACAGAATTCAAAGGGATTGAGGGTGTTAGAATAATTGTATCGGATCCTAAAATACGAGATATAGACCCATCTACTAAAGTAACTGTAGAACTAGAAGCATGTGACTTAAAAGAAGAAAATAGGCTAGAATTACTTGTTATGTGATCTATGACACCAGAATCAATGATCCATTTGAAAGATGAGAAAACAAGACATGTGTTCATTTTATCTGAATCAATGATAATAGTAACAGGAGTAGATGAAGACTTTAGAGATTCCTAATACTGTGAGAACTTGGCATACTCATTTGCAAATATTAAAATAAACTCAGAAGCATCATTAGTAGAGGCAACATGGACTGACTGGTTCGATTGATTCTTGCACTACAACTTTCTATAATTTTTCTTCACATGTCCTGGCTTATGACAATAGTAACATATAACACCTCCCATATCTTGTCCTCGAGTACTAAAATTTTGATCATAACTACTTGAGTCTTCCTCTCTATTGCCATGTCTATATGGTTGTCTTTCAGATTCAGAAGTGCGGCTGACAAGAGCACTATTAGGCTGAGCAGAAGCTGAATTTTCTATGCGGAGTACCCTACTAAAAGCTTCTTCCAAAGAGAATATCTCAAGGCTAGAAAGAATTTAAGATTTAGCAACCTCAAGCTCAGAAGGAAGACCAGCTAAGAGGCTCATAACTGCCATCTTTTCTTTCTGAGCTTGCTAAACTTTCACATGAGTACTAAATGGAATAGCATATTAAGTTCCTCATAAGTCTTCTTAAAATTTATAAAGTAGTCAGTGAAGGATCTGTTATCTTTTTCTATACGATAAAATGCTTAGCATACCTTATAAGTGTGTTTGATATTTTTCTTGCCAGAATATACAAACTCCAAATAATTTATCAGTTCTTTCATAAATTCACAATGATTTATCAAACCAACCATCTCACCATCAATAAAATTACATATTTGCAAATATAGACGGGCATTCTCTCTTAGCCATGAGGTTTTTGAGTCATCAGTTAAATGATTATCCATAGCAATATTCCATAAATAAAGTCTAACAGTTTTACTCTAATCTAAATAATTAGATCTATTAAGTTTTTATTCTATGATTTTTGACATTACAGGAACCACAACAAACACAACAACATACTTTTTTTCTCCATATTATTAAATATCAGCCAGATAAAAGAGCCAAAACTATAACAAAGTTAAAATACCTAAAGAATCCGAACCTGTTCCAAAACAGATCCCACACCGAATAGATGATGACCCAAACAAGTAATAAATTTGTTATGAAAGTTGAGGCGAGCAGAATGAACGAAAAAGGATAAGATTTCAGCAATAAAACTCTGAGCGAAGGCTGATCAGCGAGTGACACTTCCTCTAGTGTAAGTGGTGAGAACAAAAAATTACTAAAAATAAAAACCCAAGAAAACCCTAAAACTTCATTGTTTATATATTTCAGGGTTATAAGCCTGAAAGCTCTGATACTATGAAACACAATTAAAACTCTGAAAAAGAAAAAGAAGAAAGTAATTTCTGTGTATTTTTATTTATCAATCTCTTAGGTATATATGCAAGCTACAAATCCTATGTTAGGAGAAAAAATTAATTACATCAAATCTCTATAAATTAGAATCAATATATCTATTTCTTATTATAAAAATAGAGTCTACTTTCTATTCTAGAAATACAATATGTAGCAATCCCTATGAATCAGAATCAAATATATTTACTTCCTATTCTAGCAATATAATATGTAACAATTATGATATGGATAGGATTGCCAATGAAGATAACTATTGGTCCCACACCAACTCCTTAGAAGTTTCTAGTTAAATACTTCTAATCTCTTTAGAGAAGATCGTAGTCTTGCACCAAATCAAGCTAGAATATCCTTCGAGCTAGAAATAAAAGACTTTAAATATATACTTAAATTTATTATTTAGATAAAATACACCAGAGTTCTATTTATAGATGAAATCTTCTAGAGCCAATAGGATTTCTAGTAACTATAGGATACAAACTTTCTAAAAAAATGATAAATATTAACTAGATTTTTAAAAATATATTTTTAAATCATAACTAATTTCTAACTTTAGTAGCTTAAATTTCTAGATAAAATAAATATAAAATTAGGGAAAAATTAAAGAAAATCATCTTATCCATGATGAGTTTGGAATGACATTTTTGTAATTTTTAAAAACTTTGTTAGCATTGATACATCTTTCCTAATTAGCTTATAACTTCCTAATTCAATCTCTACTTTTAGTGATTAAAAATGCATTGGAAATCTAACTCTATAATAGACATCTTAGAAGTAAATTATCTTGAAAATTTTAATGACACTAGTGTTGGTGAAGCTTTCTTTTATATGAATGTGTGTAAAAATATCTTTTTTGACACAATTAGAGATAGGCTTCAAAATTTAAGCTCATTAAACACTTATAGATTAAGTGTCATCTTTTATTATTCTTTGAAGAGAGGTATATATCAGTCTGATGGACTTACAAAATATATTTATCCCACTATCTTAGCTTAACTTTCTTTTTGACCTTTAATAATCTTTCATCACATATTTTTTCTTAATGAATCCTCTTTTTAAGAATCATTATCTTTGATTTAGATCATCAAAAGATATGGAAATCTTTAGCTGTATTATTAGCTTCCATTCAAATTCACACCATCCAACTATGCCTCATGGCGTATACATTGGCTGCTTTGTTTTTGGGATATAATTTTGTGGGCTATGTTGATGGCATACGACCATGCCCATTCCAGTCCATCATAAAAAATGGTAAGGCAATCTCTTAGGTAGTGTTTGATAGGAAAAATATTATCCATAGATAAGTGTACGGGATAAAGTTTATCCCCTGACTATCCCTAGGGATATCCCTTGACTATCCTATTGATCATATCAAATGTAAAAAGGTAAATCCATAAGATAACCTTTTTTTACTCTTATTTGGAGGGATAACCAGCCATTTCTACATTTTCTAGGGAATAAATTGAGGGGATATCCCATGGTTAACCATGGATTATCCCTTTGGTTAACTTTATTCCCAGCTATCCCTTATAGTTATGGCTTTTGGGAATACGAGAGGATATCTAGGGGATATCCCCTCTTATCCTCTATTTCAAACACTACCTTAGTGTCCAGCCTATATCTTTTGGGTCCACTAAGACAAGCCAACTCTTCAACAATTCTCTTGTCTTTTTCTGAAGCTATGTTGCCGCTCATGTCCTTGGAAACATTGCATGAATTTTACTCCAAGCTTGAGAAGCTTTATGCGAACATATCCTGTTCTCATCTGATGCATCTTAAAGAAAGGCTTACCCTTTGATGATACAAAGTTTACAAGCTTATAGGTTGTTGTACAAGAATTTACAGATCTAGACAAAACAAAGAAAGGAATACTTCTAGAATCCTAAGCATATTAGGGATCCTGTAAATTACTCTTGGCGAAGTTGTTCAACATTTTTTGTTTGGATGCTTTGTAAACTTCCCATCTTCTTCGGTCTCATCGAAACAAGAGCTAGCAATCTGCATTGCAGCCATAAGGGGTTTGTGTAACATTTGCAGTACTGGTCATTGGGGAAGCTGACAACAGAAACAAAGTTCATCATCTTGACAATACTTATGATATTTGTTCTCAATAAAATATTTTTGATCACACGTTTTATCTGCGGTGTGATGTCTCACATTATTGGTAGGCAATTGGCAGTTGTGAGCTTGAAGACTTTCTGTTTTCTTTCTTTAGGTAGAATTGATATGTAAAATTCTCTAGTTATTTCATGAGATGGTGAAATGTAATAAAAGAATATCATACATCCATGTTGTTGCATCTTCTTGCTCTAAATATTAATTGGATATTATATGGATAGCTCTCTGTTTTCGGATAATTTATAGGTGTCTCATTATTTGTCCTCTATTTTTAATTTTATTTATTTATTTTCTTTAAACATTTCTTATAATTCTCATATTGATGTGATCCATTACAACAAGACTCATTGGCTATATCCAGTGAAACAAGTCTTTGCTCTTTATTATTTTTGGATACCAATTTTTTAAAATTATTAAAAGTAAAACCAGAAAACAACATACAATCCATTTTGCCTCAATAATTAGCTATCTTTCCATAAGCTAGGTACAAGCATCTTGTCATTGTTATGTATAAGTAGGATTAGAGTTATATTCAAGGTTTTAAATCTTATAGAATAAAAATAACTTGATTTTTTTATAGAATAGAATGTCTCATTGTCCAACCTTATCCTAACAATTATCTTAGTTGAGCTTACATTTTATCTATCCTTGCTTTTTCTTTTTCTTTTTTCCTATATTTCTTTCTTTGTTTATCTTTTTTTTTTTCTTTGCGATTGCTTTCCTCTTTTTCTTTCTTTTCTTTATGTCTTTTCTTCTTCTTTTTTCTTTTTTTCAAACATTTTAAATAGTATGAAATGTCCAAATTTTTTCATGAAATGGAATGCTTCATTGTCTCAACCTATCCTAGCTAAGCATCCTATAGGTACATTTATTTATCTTGTCTTCTTTTCTATTTTTCTTTCTTTGATGATCTTTATTTTTGTTCTTTCTTATCATCATTCTTTCCTTCTTGCTTTTTGTTTTTCCTTTTTTTTTCCCCCACATATGGATAGGTTTCAAAATTCTACCCTATTGTGTGGTCTTCTTTTTCACAAAAATAAGATGGGATGATAAGAATGTTCCCCTGCTCTGATGGGATTTAAGACCTTGAGCGGAGTAATTAGGCATATGAAAGTTACACTTTGATAGTAAATATATTTTAGGAACAACCTAAAAATTGAGCACCTAAATTGATGCTTACAAAGGAGAGCTATTTATGATCCATGATGTGCATATTCATGAAAAGAAAATTTTACTAGGGGAATCCAACATTGAATTTACTAGCAATGATGTGAAAAAGCCATTCAATTTGAATGAGCAAGATTTTTGGCATTCGCTCTATTATTTTTTTAAGAAAAAAATTACGCTGCCATTTAGTAGCATTTGAGACCAATTTTTTTCTAGATTGGAGGAGCCATGCATTACATAAAGTAGTTGTATTGCTTGCTGATTCATGCAACAATTGAACTTAGTCCATGGTCCCAAACCCCCTTAAGTCTGCCTCATTATCGGCATGATTTATCCCAGTGGAATTTCTTCTAAGAATTGTACTCCTCTCATTGTTCAGTTGCTTGTTTATTTTGGATCTTTGGCAGAACCCAGTAGCAAAGAAAGGTTTTCCTGATGGGAGATCAATGACCTTCGGAGACCCTGGTTTCAACGTGAAGGATTAAATGTTACAGGCCTTGGATTTTATAGTGAGATCAACCTTGTTATATGGCTTTGAAATGGATCTTGGCAAGAATGAAAACATTTCTATATCTATGTTTGTCACTGTTCATTATAGATGAGGTGTAACCCCCAAGATCTTAATTACCTGATTCGCGAGACTTAGCGTAGGATCCCTGGATTGGATGACACCTGGGACTCCCGTGGTTATGCGTGGCGGCTGGGTTTCCAATTCCCGCGTAACGAATGGGTTTCCTGAATCTCTGGACCGAGGCGTCGCGTGGGGTTTATATGGAGATGGAGGGTGACTCCCTCCTTCAACCGGGTGCTCATCTCCTCCAGGTCATCATCTACTTCCTTTCCAGTTCTGAGAGAGAGAATTAGAGATGAATCGGGAGAGAGAGACAGTCTGAGACAGTGAATTGGTTGTCTTTGTGCCGATTTTGGTTCGGGCCCGGCGGCGTGCCCGTCGCCTCGCCGGCCTAAGCCTTGGCCGGCAACCCCACCGGCACCGGAGGCGGCATCCGATGGGCCGGAGGAGAGAGAGAGGGAGGAGAGAGCCAATTGACTCTGTCGGTTCAAGCTCGGCAGCGTGCTCGCCGCCTCGCCGGGCCTGGGCAGCGGCCGGTGGCCCTCACCAGTGTCGGGCGACCGTCCGGTGAGGGTCCGGCCGGCCGTGGTGACCGGCCGTGCCACCGGCACAGGGCCGTGCCGCGGTGAATCAAAGAGAGATAGAGAGAAAAATTGGAGAGAGAGTGAGAGGGGAGGTCGGCCGCGGCGTCAGCCGGCTCTGGTCTGGCCATCGGCGGCCAGGCCGCCCCGAATTTGGCCGGCGGTGGCCTTGATCGCTGGCACGAATTATCCCTTGTTTCAATCACAAGGGAGCAAGGGGGAAGGAAGGAGTTTGGGCCGGCTGGGCTGTTCAAGATTTGGGCCCTGTTGGGCTGGTTCAAGAGCCCTGTTTGAGCAGCGTTTTGGGCCCTGTATCAGGCCGTGAATGACAAAATAAATTTATAGCCCGATTCTATGTTAAATCTAGTTTCTTGAGGCATTTTTAGTTTCCCATTTGGGCGTATATAATGGGATTTATTCAATCCCAAAGTTGAGCCCGTAGATTAGTCTGGGTAGAGTTTTAAGGGTCACTTTATTATTCAGATTTTAGAGACTTAATTGTGTAAAATGATGCTGTAGGTACCAGATGTCCAACTAGTTGGTTTATCATTTGGATTTGCGTACTGAGGTAAGTAAGCCAATTATCATGAATTTTATAATATTTAATATGTAAAGTTTGGAATTATAGTTATATTAATTTATGAAATTATGAAATGAGAA
Source organism: Calamus simplicifolius (assembly GCA_900491605.1). Taxonomy (NCBI): domain Eukaryota; kingdom Viridiplantae; phylum Streptophyta; class Magnoliopsida; order Arecales; family Arecaceae; genus Calamus; species Calamus simplicifolius. The sequence continues at coordinate 634,760 of UESW01004322.1, read as the reverse complement.
AAAAATGGAATTTGATATTTGACTTGGCTATTTTGAAATTAGTAAATAGTACCATGTGTATGCATTTGAATATTTGTTATGGTTATATACAACTGCTATATTTTGTAAAGTAGTGGCTTGTAAATATGCAAAATTGAATGATGTGATTATTTTGACTTTTCAAATAAACTGGTACTATAGATGTATTTTTATGCTATGAATGTACAAACCACTGTATATATAAGATGAGGAGCTTATGCTTATGTTGATGCATGATGTGTGACATGCAATTATAATGATGACATTGAAATATACTTATATGTGCCGCCACGGTTCTCATATGATGTGGATTGATATGAAATGCCAAGTGATATGTAACCAACCTCCACAGGAGAAGATATGTGAAGGACACACACCTGTAGGGTGTGTTGTGATTGATTGTGATACGAGACGCACCTCCATATGGGAAGATATGTGGAGGACACACATCTGTAGGGTGTATTATGATTGTTTATATTATATGGCATAACGCTGGTAACAGAACCCTTCCTCTTAGAGGACATTTAAGAGTGATACACCAGTTGGATGTTGTAGGGCCGTGGGACACATAGGAGATCGGTGATTATATAAATATAGTGGGTTTGTTTACATTGCATTGTTTGACATTTATTATGTATTTAAAGCTTCCAAACTATTTTGAGCTGATGATGTACATGTTCTGATAGCATGATAAATGTAGTTGAATTGGAAGCTTTTTATGAAAATGTGATTTAAAAATATCTTGAAATGCTATAATGATATATGACTATTTTTACATTATAATAGGCTTACTTATTGAGTGTGAACTTATGTAAATCTCACAATATTTTTCAGAGCCTCAGGAGTGAAGAATGACTTATGGGGTTGATGGAGCTTCTAGCTAAATAAATTAGTTCCATTATATTGTTGGAACCCCGGATATGCTTGTGTGTAGGGCTTGTAACCCAAACCTTATAGTTATGGTTCGTTTTAGATTATGGTTTTGGATTGGATATATATAATATGATTGCCTTATGTTGAATTTTGTGTCATATTTCGGGATGCTTTGCATGCTTGGCATGCGGCGGGTTGTCACCCTAGCTCAAAAAAAAAAAAATTGGGTATGGGCGTGACAACTTTAGTGGTATTAGAGCTTAGGTTATGACCTTAGAGACACTTACATAATGACACTTTTAGGCAAAATACTAAGATAACATTGGGACAATTATAACTTTATATGAATTTCAGGTATTATACTTTGAAAGCCTGAAAAGCAAAATTTATTATGATATTAATGACAAACTAATTTATCAGGAGATAGGAATGGCTCGTCGCACTAGGAGCGAACAAAATGATGAAGGCTTCCAGGTTGGTAATGCTGGTCAGCATGAAGGTCAGGAAGCTACCGGTGGTGCTGGCCCTGTCACTCAAGTTGGGACTGATCAGCAGCGACTGCAGACCAAGATGCTTCAGGTTCTCTCGGGTATGGAACAGTCAATGCGGGACATGCAACATCAGATTCTGCAGGTCTTGTCGACTCAGCCTACTCCCACTGCCCCGCAGACTCAGCCTGCCCCTACCAATCCGCAACCCCAGCCTACCCCTCCTGCTCCACAAACTCAGCCAACCTTACCTACTCACCCTGTACCATTGACCCAGCCTACTCCACCTCAACCCAGGGTAGGGGTTGGCCGTGGCATTGCAGATTTCAAAAGGTTTGCCCCTGCCCCTTTCTCTGGATCCACCAATCCTGTTGATGCTGAGCGGTGGATGCGAGACATGGAGAAGGCTTTTACGGTCCATGGTAGCCAGGAGATGGAGCGGATCAGATTTGCCACCTATCTTCTCCAGGGGAAGGCTTATGATTGGTGGTTAGTTGAGGAGTAGCAACGGGGTGGACAGATTATCTCTTGGGAAGAGTTTCGGGAGGCTTTTTTCGACAAATACTTCCCCAGGAGTATGCATAGATAGATGGAATTAAAGTTTATCAAATTGGAGCAAAGGAATCTTTTTGTAGCCCAGTATGAAGCTGAATTCACCAGGTTGGCCCGATTTGCTCCAAATATTGTGACCAATGAAATGGCCAAGATCACTAGATTCACTGAGGGACTGCGACCAAGACTGAGGCAAGCAGTCAATGCATTTGAGCTTCTCACCTACAGTGCTATGGTGAATAAGGCCTTAGTGATTGAGAGGGATATGAATATTGTTCAGAGGGATTGGGAGCAGCAGAGGAAGAGGAAAGGGCCTATTTCTGGCCAACCCCTAGCTCAGGCTAGGAAGAGAGGTGCACATCAGGCCCCAGCAGGACAACGGAATATGGAGACTCGTTGCATTCGCTATGGAAACTTCCACCCAGAAAGGCCTTGTCGCAGATTGCCTGGTGCTTGCTTCCTCTGTAGGAAAACTGATCATAAGATGGCCACCTGTCCCCTTCGGAAGGATCAACAGCCCTCTTCTAGTCAAGGGATGAGTCAACAGCATCAGCAGCAGCTACCGAGAACCCAGGGGAGGGTCTTTACCCTCACTCAGTAGGATGTTGCCGCCTTTAATTCTATGGTGACATGTATATCATTTAATTTCATATCTAGTATTACATTCTTAGTGCAATACATTGATAGATAATTAGAAAAGTAGGTTAAATCTTTAATGCTTTAATGTTAAAATAAATTACACTTATGTCCAGGAATGATTAAAGTAGGCACTGCTTATGCTCAAACTTTAATTGACCTGGGTGTCATGCATTCTTTCATATCTGACACCTATCTTAACAAGAATGCATCATTGACACCCGTTCCTCTGGAGCAAGAGTTGCATATTGCTTTTCCAAATGGAGATATTATGAAGGTTGACACAATATGCAAATCATGCCCAATTATCTTGGACGATAGGAGGTTGAATGCTGATCTAATTGTCCTTCCACTGAAGTTCATCGATGTTATACTTGGAATGGATTGGTTGGCTTCCTATCATGCTTCAGTAGACTGCTTCAGGAAGATTGTCAACTTCAAGATTCCTAGTCAGCCTGAATTCAGTTTTACTGGTGGTCAGAAATACCTAGCCTCAGTGTTCATATTGGTGCTGCAGGCTGGAAGGTATATGATGAGTGGTGGTCAAGGATTTCTTGCTGTAGCCAAGGACCTTCAGAAGGAAGAGATCAAGTTGGAGGATATTCATGTAGCTCAAGAATTCCCTAATGTCTTTCCGGATGAATTGTCTGATTTGCCTTCAGACCGGGAAGTCAAATTCTCCATTGATTTAATTCCTGGAACTGGACCTATATCCAAGGCCCCTTACCGCATGGCCCCGGCTGAGTTAAAGGAATTGAAGGATCAGTTGCAGGAGCTCCTAGATCGGAGATTTATCAGACCCAGTGTTTCTCCTTGGGGTGCTCTAGTTCTATTTGTTTAAAAGAAGGATGGCAGTCTTCGGCTCTGCATTGATTATCGAAAAATCAATAAGGTAACAGTGCAGAATAAGTACCCTCTACCGAGGATTGATGACTTATTTGATCAACTCCAAGGAGCCCGGATATTCTCAAAGATTGATCTTAGGTCAGGGTACCACCAACTCAAAGTCAAGGAAGGGGATGCGCCTAAGACAGCATTTAGGACTAGATATGGCCACTATAAGTTCTTGGTGATGCCGTTTGGGTTAACTAATGCCCCTGCAGCATTCAAGGATTTGATGAATAGAATTTTTTAAACCATACTTGGATCAATTCATGATGGTTTTTATTGATGATATCTTGATATATTCCAAGAGTCATAAGGAGCATGAGGACCACCTGAGGATCGTGCTACAGATTCTTCGAGAGAAGAGACTTTATGCCAAGCTGCAGAAGTGTGATTTTTGGTTAGATCAATTATCTTTCTTGGGTCATATAATATTCAAAGATGGCAGATATGTGGACCCAAAAAAGATTGAGGCTATCATTAGCTAGAGCCGACCTTCCAATATGGCAGAAATTAGAAGTTTCTTAGGGCTAGTCGGGTACTACCGTAAATTTGTGAAGGACTTCTCTCGCATCGCTTTGCCCCTAACTCGCTTAACCCAAAAGCGAGTAAAGTTTGATTGGACAAAGGAATGTAAGAAAAGTTTTCAGGAGTTAAAGCAGCGCCTGGTGTCAGCTCCCATTCTTGTTCTTCCAACAGGATCTGAAGGTTTTACTCTTTATACTGATACCTTTCGGAAAGGATTGGGATGTGTTCTGATGCAGAATGGGAAGGTGATAGCCTATGCATTCAGACAACTGAAGCCTTATGAGCAAAATTACCCTACTCATGATCTGGAGTTGGCTGCTGTGGTTTTTGCTCTGAAGATTTGGCGGCATTATCTATATGGGGTGTCGTGTGATGTGTATGTTGAGAAATTATTGAATCATAATTGCCCCAACTTTATTGATTTTGATGATTTCCAAAAGCCATGAGTATTTTAAAGAAAACAATGAGTTTATCTATCAAAAATCTTGAGCTTATTCAAAAAGAAACCAATGGACTCTAAATGGTTTAATTCACTGATTTTTGAATCAATTTGAAAGAGAAGTTTTCAAACTCTATTTTGAGATCTTGAAAAGAAATGCTTACATAATATATTTTAATCTATGATTTCTTGAAACATGTCTTGAATTCATGCTTAATGACATATTTATTGTGTTCAAGTCAAAATATCATTTAAAATTATTTTAATATAATTGGGACGAGCTTTAAAGTCAATCAGAACATTTTTCTGATTTTTGTATCGCTCCCGAGCCGACTCAAGGGTTTCCGAGTCGACTCCCCAATTGTCTGAGTTTCAATGTTGTCCTGAGTCGACACTTGAGTTTTCAAGAGTCGACCCCTGAAACCTTCGCGAGCCGACTCAAGACTGTGCGAGCCGACTCGACTCAGACACCAGAAAGTCTCATTTTTGAGCACTTCTCGAGTCGACTCCCCATGTTCCTCGAGTCGACTCCCGACTTTCAGGAGCCGACACTTATGTTTTCGCGAGTCGACCCTTCAATGCTTAAAATGTTTCTATTTCTGGAATGGACTGTGCGAGCCGACTCCCACAAAGCTCGAGCCGACTCCACGAATTCTGGGCGCGATTTTTAACGATGACACATCAGCCCCAACGGTTAGATTTTTGAATAACGGCTATTTTTCCTTGTATCTAACGGATATATTTTTGCAGATTCTATAAATAGAGGAGTTCTTTTCAAATCAAAACAACCCAGAGAAAATCAAAAAGAAAGAAAAGAATATCATTTGAAAAGAGGGAAAAACAGAGCATATTGGAAAAATCATTTAGCTCAAAGAAGAGTGTTTCAAAAGGAGTGAAATCCAAGTGAAAGTTTCGTCTACTCCTTCTCATCAATCCACAAGAGCCAAAAGAAAATCCACAAGCATTTCAAAGGTCAAATCGGAGGATTTCAAAAGAGGAAAAAGATTCATCTCAACTCCAAAAGACTTCAACGGTCAAGAATCTTGCTGAGGCGTGATTTGACGTTTCAAGAGGAGTTGAAGAGAAGAAGGAAGAAAGCCAAAGCCACCACCATCTGCAATACAATCAGGCTTTTCTAACCTTTTAATATTTTGTACTTCATTTGTATATTTGCTCAAGGGGAGCACTTTATTGTTCAAACACTATCATTATTATTTGTTTGCTGATTCAATCAGTGGATTGAATCAGTGGAGGTTGGTATACCTCGTTGCAAGCCGGAGTGCTTGTGTTGGGTTAGTTGTGAGCCCATGAAAAACAATGTGTAGGGTTTTGTGCTGGTAAGCCCGAGTTAAAACCAGCTGGGTTCGTTGTGCACCTGGTAAAACAACAAGTTTGAGTTGTGAGCTTGAAAAACAACTCGGCTGTAATCTAGAGAGATTATAGTGTGGACCCAAGTGAATCTTGGGAGTGGACGTAGGTGTTGATTGCACCGAACCACTATAAAATTATCTTGTGTTTGCCGTGCCATATTTTCTCTTTCTCTATCTCTTTATATTTGCTTGTGCATTGCTTATTAGTTAGCCTCTCACTTGCACATCTTGCTAACTAATCAATTAAAGTTAAAAAGTCTTAAATTTTCAAAGAACCCAATTCATCCCCCCCCCTCTTGGGTTGCCATCTGGGCCAACAGTGTATATAGATCATAAGAGTCTAAAGTACATTTTCACACAGAAGGAGCTGAACTTGAGGCAGAGAAGGTGGTTGGAGCTACTGAAGGACTATGACATGACCCTGCACTATCATCCTGGAAAGGCCAATGTAGTAGCTGATGCTTTGAGCAAAAAATCCTCTTCTGAGTTAGCTGCTATGATTACTTCCCAGCCTCACATATTGAGGGACCTTGAGAGGTGGGAGATTAGATTGAGAGTACAGCGGTCTGATGGGCTTGTTGCAGCACTTGTACTTCAGCCGACCCTAGTTGATAGGATCAAGTCCTCCCAGAAAGAAGATCCAGATTTACAAAAGATTAAAGAAGCAGTGCAGTCAGAAGTTCAAAATGAATTTTATGTAATGGATGATGGATCCTTGAAATTTGAAGGTAGACTTTGTGTGCCAAACATTGATGAGCTAAAGGCCAAAATTTTGAAGGAGGCTCACTACTCTCCCTATACTATGCGTCCGGGTGGTACTAAAATGTACAGAGACTTAATTTTTGGTGGAAAGGTATGAAGAGGGAAATTGCTCAGTATGTGGCCAAGTGCTTGGTGTCTCAGCGAGTGAATCAAAGGCCTGCAGGACCTCTTCAGTCTCTGATGATTCCTCAGTGGAAATAGGAAATGATCACAATGGACTTTGTGACTGGTCTGCCCAAAACTCCTAGGAGTAATGATGCTGTTTGGGTTATTGTGGACAGATTAACAAAATCAGCTCATTTCTTACCTTTCAGAGTTGGGGTCTCTAGTGAAAGATTGGCTAGTTTGTATATTGAGCAGATCGTGAGACTCTATGGTGTTCCCGTATCTATTGTATCAGATAGGGATACTAGGTTTGTATCTCAATTCTGGAAGAGTCTTCATAAGGCTATGGGAACTAAATTAAACTTCAGTACATCCTATCATCCCCAGTCAGATGGACAATCAGAAAGGACCATACAGATTCTGGAAGACATATTGCGAACCTGTGTGATGGATTTGGGTGGAGCATGGGATAACCACTTACCTTTAGTGGAGTTTGCCTATAATAATAGTTACCAGGCCAGTATCCAGATGGCTCCATTTGAAGCTCTGTATAGTAGGAGGTGCAGATCTCCTTTATGTTGGGATGATGTGGGAGAAAGAAAATTGCTAGAACCTAAGCTGATTCAGCAGACTGTAGATAAGGTGCATTTAATCAGGGAGCATCTTCGTACAGTTCAGAGCAGGCAGAAGAGTTATGCTGATGTCAGGAGGAGAGAATTGGAATTTCTGGTTGGGGACCATGTTTTCTTAAGGGTATCACCAACCAAGGATGTGATGAGATTTGGGATCAGAGGGAAGCTGAGTCCACGTTATATTGGACCTTTTGAGATCTTGAGCAGAATTGGAAAGGTAGCTTATAGCCTGGCACTGCCTCCGATTCTATCTGGTGTACACAATGTGTTTCATGTCTCTATGTTGAGGAAGTATATTTCTAACCCTAGCCATGTAATAGAATATGAGCCTATACAGTTGAAGAAAGATTTGTCATATAAGGAGCATCCTGTGCGTATCGTGGACCGCAAGAATCAGGTTCTGAGACGGCGTACCATTCCCTATGTTAAGGTACAGTGGAGTAATCATTCTGAGAGGGAGGCTACTTGGAAACTTGAGGAAGAAATGAAAAAGAAGTATCCACAATTATTTGCAGGTAAATTATCTATCCAAGATTGTTGACTTTTGAATAGAACCTATTTGAATTCTATAGTTTAATTAAAATGTATCAATTTCGAGGCCGAAATTTTTATAAGAAGGGGAGAATGTAACCCCCGGGATCTTAATTACCTGATTCGCGAGACTTAGCGTAGGATCCCTGGATCGGGTGACACCTGGGACTCCCACGGTTACGTGTGGTGGCTGGGTTTCTAATTCCCGCGTAACGAATGGGTTTCCTGAGTCTCTAGACTGAGGCGTCGTGTGGGGTTTATATGGAGATGGAGGGTGACTCCCTCCTTCAACCGGGCGCTCATCTCCTCCTGGTAATCATCTACTTCCTTCCCAGTCCCGAGAGAGAGAATTAGAGATGAATCGGGAGAGAGAGATAGCCTAAGATAGTGAATTGGCTGTCTCTGTGCCGATTTTGGTTCAGGCCCGGCGGCGTGCTCGCCGCCTCGTTGGGCCTGGGCGGCGGCCGTTGGCCCTCACCGGCATCGAGTGACCATCCGGTGAGGGTCCGACCGGCCATGGTGGCCGGCCGTGCCACCGGCACAGGGTCATGCCACAGTGAATCAAAGAGAGAAAGAGAGAGATAGAGAGGAAAATTGGAGAGAGAGAGAGGGGGGGCCGACCGCGGTGGCGGCTGGCTCTGGTCCGGCCACCGGCGGTCGGGCTACCCCGAATTTGGCCGGTGGTGGCTCTGGTTGCCAGCACAAATTACCCCCCCTATTTCGGTTGAAACAGGGGAGCAGGGGGAAGGAAGGAGTTTGGGCCGGCTGGGCTGTTCGAGATTTGGGCCCTGTTGGGCTGGTTCAAGAGCCCTATTTGAGCAGCATTTTGGGCCCTGTATCAGGCCGTGAATGGCAAAATAAATATATAGCCCGATTATGTGTTAAATCTAGTTTCTTGGGGTATTTTTAGTTTCTCATTTGGGCATATATAATGGGATTTATTCAAGCCCAAAGTTGGGCCCATAGATTAGTCTGGGTAGAGTTTTAAGGGTTACTTTATTATTCAGATTTTAGAGACTTAATTATGTAAAATAATGTTGTAGGTACCCAGATGTCCAACTAGCTGATTTACCATTTGAATTTGTGTACTGAGGTAAGTAAGCCAATTATCATGAATTTATAATATTTAATATGTAAAGTTTGGAATTATAGTTATATTAATTTATGAAATTATGAAATGAGAAAAAATGGAATTTGATATTTGACTTGGCTATTTTGAAATTAGTAAATAGTATCATGTGTATGCATTTGAATATTTGTTATGGTTATATACAACTGCTATATTTTGCAAAGTAGTGGCTTGTAAATATGCAAAATTGAATGATATGATTATTTTGACTTTGCAAAATAAATTGGTACTATAGATGTATTTTTATGCTATGAATGTACAAACCACTGTATAAGTAAGATGAGGAGCTTATGCTTATGTTGATGCATGATGTGTGACGTGCAATTATAATGATGACATTGAAATATACTCACGGTTCCCATATGATGTGGATTGATGTGAAATGTCAAGTGATACGTGACCCAACTCTACAGGGGAAGATATGTGGAGGACACACACCTGTAGGGTATGTTGTGATTGATTGTGATACGTGATCCACCTCCACAGGAGAAGATATGTGGAGGATACACATCTGTAGGGTGTGTTGTGATTGTTTATGTTATATAGCATAACGCTGGTACCAAGACCCTTCCTCTTAGGGGACATTTAAGAGTGATACACCAGTTGGGTGTTGTAGGGCTGTGGGACACATAGGATATTGGGTTTGTTTACATTGCATTGTTTGACATTTATTATGTAATTAAAGCTTCCAAATTATTTTGAGCTGATGATATGCATGTTCTGATAGCATGATAAATGTAGTTGAATTGGAAACTTTTTATAAAAATATGATTTGAAATATCTTGAAATGCTATAATGATATATGACTATTTTTACATTATAATAGGCTTACTTATTGAGTGTGAGCTCATGTAAATCTCACAATATTTTTCAGAGCCTCAGGAGTGAAGAAGGACTTATGGGTTGATGGAGCTTCTAGCTAAATAAATTAGTTCCATTATATTATTGTAACCCCAGATATGCTTGTGTGTAGGGCTTGTAACCCAAACCTTATAGTTATGGTTTGTTTTAGATTATGGTTTTGGATTGGATATATATAATATGATTGCCTTATGTTGAATTATGTGTCATATTTTGGGATGCCTTGCATGTTTGGCATGCGGCGGGTTGTCAGCCTAGCTCAAAAAAAAAAAAAATTACGCAGTGTTAGTAGAAGATATGCTTTCATCTATCTTCTATTTTGAATTCATAATCTACAATTTTTTGGTATTACCATTCACATTAGGCAATGCTCTTTTATCATTATTCAATCATGAAGTATCTTTTATTTCATATATTTTTTTGTTCATACAAGCATACTTAAAATTTAGCTTCGAATTACTTTCATCTAAATCAAAAATTGAACACATGGCAACATGAGGCCATGGGTGCATGGTGTGGTACCCATAAGCATGGATCCTCCATGGTTCATATATTGTTGCTTGTTCTATATGTTTGAACGACCGCTATGCAGATTGTCTTCCAATCCAAATCTATTTTTGTGAATTGAAATCGGACCCTCATCACTCTTATGCCCAAGTGCTCTGACGCTTCTTTCCCTCAGTACTTTCAGCCCATCAGGTTGTGCACTATCTTGTATAAGGTCTGTGCACGTTTATTAGCCAATCTTCTGAGGATGGTGATACATCATCTTATCTCTACTGAGCAGGGGGCTTTTATCAGAGGACAGAGTATTTCGGATAATGTCATTATAGCCCAAGAATTTATGTATGATCTTCAGAGAGCCTCCGCCAGACAGTCTCTTATGGTTGTTAAGGTAGACATAGAGCGAGCCTATGATAAGATGAGCTAGGTATTTCTGCACCAAACGCTCCATGAATTCGGGTTTGATGGCCTTTTTATAGCCCGGATTATGGCCTGCATTCGGTCGCCATCTTTCTCACTGATCATCAATGGTAGCCAGACTGATTTCTTTCATTCTATTATGAGGCTTTGTCAAGGGTGCCCTTTATCCCCTTTTTTGTTCATATTGGTAACGAACGATCTATCTCGTGCGTTATATCAGGCACAAGACGATCGCCGCATTGCCCCCTTTATGACGGGCCCCCTTGGCCTCTCGGTATCTCATCTACTATTTGCCGATAACTGTATATTGCTGGGGCAGGCTACTGTTAGTAATGCGACCATCTTTGATTCTATTATTCAGAGCTATTATCAGGCTTCTGGTTAGAAGGTCAATCTATGCAAGTCTATGATTTGTTTTAGCCCAAAGACTAGAAGATCTATTAGGGAAGTCATCCTCCATACCTTGGGCATATCTAGTCAGGCTGATCGTCTATCTGGGGATCCCCCATCACGGGAAGACGACCTCGCAGCAGTGACTTTATTGATATTGAGTGGCGGGTTCACGATCGTATTGACGGCTGGCATGTCACTGGTTTATCTGTGATGGCAGGGATTACCCTTATAAGATCGGTTCTTACTTCCCTTCCTCTGCATCTCCTATCCAATACTGCTATCCCGATTACTTGTCTGAGGAGGTTAGAGCGATGTTTTCAGGACTTTCTCTGGGCTTCTATGCAAGATGATCATGGGATTCATCTACTGGCCTGGGATACTGTTTGTATTCCTATTCATGAAGGTGGTCTCGGTATTCAGTCCCTGACAGTGCGGAGAGGGCTCTGCTTGCTAGACATCCTTTGCGGTTTTTACTTGATCCATACTATTTTTGGAGCTTTTTTATGCGGGCTAGATATGGTGACTAGTCCTCCTCTATGGACTTTCAACATTCTCGTCCTATTTTTGAAAGGAGGTTTGTTGGAGTGCCTCGACTATTATGAACAACATCTCGTGGATGATAGGAGATGGCTCCTTGGTAGATGTTGTTCAGGATATGTGGATTGCTGACCTTTCCCTTTCTCGATGGCCTACTTTTATGAGCATTGACATTCCAAGAAGGATGAGGGTTAAGGATTTGATCTCCCAGGATTCCTCTGTTTGGCACACCTCTACGGTTACCCGATTCTTTGGTGAGGAGCTCTCCCGTCAGATCCTTGGCATGCCGCTTATTTCGGGGCAGGCAGTTGACATCAGATTATGGTGTAGATCATGTCTGCCGTGGGCTCCCATCAGGGACCTAATGAATATTTATAGGCCTCCACCGCAACGTATGATGGTTGCTAAGTGGATTTGGAAGCTCCCCATACATCCCAGGGTTTAGCTCTTTGTGTGGAAGCTTTTATGGGATTGTCTTTCTACCTGTTCCCTTCTCTCTGGTAGGGGCATACAGGCTACTTGCCCTTTGTGTGGACAGAAGAAGGAGACTTTTGACCATGTCATTTTTACTTGCCCCAGAGTTAGATGGATTTGGCAGAGGGTGGGCTACCGATGTAGAGCGGATGATGAGGGTTCTACGAGATCCCTTTTCCTGCATGATCTCCGTAGTGGCATTTGGCAGAAGGCTAGCCTTTAGGTTGTGACAGCCCACCAGATCTGGCTATTGCAGAATCTTCTTATCTTCATCGACGAGTCCATACCTTCCCTCAGGATTGTGCGGAAGGCCAGGTTTTTATAGGGCAAATTCTCTCTCCATCGAAATGCTCCTGTGCTTAACAGCTCTGGCCACTGGGGATCCCCTGCTGCTTCGGTAACGGACCGGCATACGGTCTTCATCTTTTGGGAGCCTCCCTTCAGGGTTTGTCAAAATCAATTTTGATGGGAGTGTTCGAGGTAGGCTTGTCGGCTCTGCTTTTGTTATTCGTGGGTCTGACGGAACTTTACTGACGGCGGGTGGCTTTGACATTCTTGATTCCTCAATCCCTTTGGCTGAGCTCTATGCAGCTTGGGCCGGTAATTTCTATGCTATTAGGATTCTGCATGTTCATAGCCTTTTTATTGATGGGGATTCTACGGTTATCCGATGGCTTCGGAAGGATAACTGCTATCAAGCCTCTGTCAATCCATTGCTCATCGACATTTGGTCTAGCCTTCGGAATGTTTACAATGTTCTATCGCGAAGCCAATTTTGCGGCTGACTATATAGTGGCAGCGGTGGCTTGTCATATGGGTTTTTAGATTTAGAAACATGGTGACCTTTTTGTACTTAATCAGATTATGTATTCTGATCTATTTAGACTGACTCACACTAGAGTAGTGTGATCCCTCGCCTGTAAAAAAAAAAAAAAAAATCAACCACTATGCAAATATAAATTATTTTGATTATATTTAAAAAATAATGAAAAAAGTTTTGAATGCGCAAATAATTTGGTAAGAATTATATCTATACATATAATATTTTACGTTATTGAAGTCTCTAATTCGCATCGCTTGTCCCGCGGCGTCCTGGGAGCCTATCGGCCCGATCGCTTCAAGCGCCAGCGAAAACGCGATGAAGGCCGTGGTGATCACCATCCCCGGCGGCCCGGAGGTACTGCAGGCCCAGGAGGTGGACGACCCCACCGTCGGCGACGACGAAGTCCTCATCGAGGTCGCCGCCGCCGCCCTCAACCGCGCCGACACTCTCCAGCGCAAGGGCTCCTACCCCCGCCTAAGGGCGCCAGCCCTTACCCCGGCCTCGAGTGCTCTGGCACCATCATCGCCATCGGCAAGTACGTCACCCGCTGGAAGATCGGCGATCAGGTACTACTACTATGATTTCACCGCTCGCCTCTCCTATCATTCCAAAATAGCCCGGATTTTTAAGCCATCTGGAATCTTTTTTTAAAAAAAAAAAAAAAAAATTAGAGGAAATCATTCAGATTAGGTGAGAAGAAACCAAAAATAAAAATAATTAACAAAGCACGGCTTTTAAGGCAATCCGAGCTCACTATTTAAGCTCATCTTAGGTTTTTGCAGCTGAGTTAAGGTTAGATCATTGCAATTTTCTATCAGAGCTAGGTTTTGTAGTTTATTTTTGTTTTATTGAAAAAAAAAGAAACTGTTATATGGATCATGTACTTTACGCTTAAATTCTTGATCGGTGCTTTGGTTGCACAACTTTCATATATTATGAAGTTTAGATTTTGATCTTATTTTCTTGTTTATTCTTGATCCTTGTTTGTGGATTGCCACCTTGTTCAGGTCTGTGCTCTTCTGAGTGGAGGTGGGTATGCGGAAAAGGTGGCAGTGCCGGCTGGGCAAGTCCTTCCTCTCCCACCAGGTGTCTCTTTGAGGGATGCTGCAGGCCTTCCCGAAGTGGCATGTACTGTGTGGTCTACCGTGTTCATGATGAGTAGGCTGTCCCCAGGGGAGTCTTTCCTGGTAAATATATTGCTTTATGTGCTCTTTTTTTATTATTAACAAACCGTTTATAGTGTGTTCATCAGTATCTCATCAATGTTGCTTCTCTAGAGTGACTTAAAATGCTTATAGCTTGGGAATGTACCAGTTTTGTTGTTTATCTCTTTGTTTGTTACCATTGCAACAAGAGATTTTCGGGAGGCAACATCTTGTTTAGGTCATGCTATTGATTGTGAAGTTCCATTGAACAAGCTCTCAAACTTTGGTTGCCGTATGGTTCTCCCACATTCTGAGGATCATGTTGAAGCCTGTCAGCTTTGCTCTGAAGTTTCACTTCATCTCAAAAGTTGAGATAATGTTTGTCCATCCAAATGAAACTAAGTAAAATGTGCACTTCATATTTACTTCATTATTTATTGGCAAGACTAATCTGGACAGACTTGAGAGGGAGATAGGAGATCAGGGGAACCTGCTAGCCTTAAATCCATGTGGTTGGAGAGGAATAAGCAATTGAAACCTTCCATGAGAATAATATTCTGGTTCTGGCATTTTCGTTTGCTATTGGCAGCAAAGGAGTGGAATGGATTTTGCCTTAAGGTGGAGAACTCTGGTTTGTTCAGATTGCATTGGAGAACCTTGAACTATTTGTATTTTAAACTTGGACTACATTTGGAGGGGTGTGATTCAGATTTTAATGATTGGAATTTCTTGTTTACTGTAACTGGAGTTTGCTAGTGTCCTCACACAGCTGAGGCGCTGCTTGTTTGTCACTTCCTTTCTTCACTTCGCATTCTGTTGTCATTTAAGGTTCCCCATGAAATGATTTTAATAGCCCACCTCCATTTTGTATACTCTCAAAGGGATTTTGTGGAGAAGAGTGTACCAGAAACTTATGAGGAGATGAGATTTTTTCAGTGAAATAATACCAACATGTTTCTGCTTTCATACAATAGATCAACTTTAGTGTCTTCTATTGGTGCAATTGGATAATTGTACTGTATTAGTACACCTTTAGATATATTACCATATAGTGTAACGGAAAAATGATTTCTCATATTCTAAAAAATAATTAAAAAATTATTATGTCTTTCAGCCCTGTTTGGGTGCCTGATCACTCTATCTATGAAATATCTCCTGAAATAGGGACAGATATTGATATAGAGAGAGTAGGGTGAGAGAAAAGGAGAAATCTTTGCATTCTTGTGGTTACTGGAATCTGTCTAAAAGGTAATTTTTGGTATTCAAAATATCTTAGCAAAGTGAGATATACTGATTACCATGATCCGTCAATATATTCATCTCACTGCATTTTATTTGCTCTATACTAATGTGAGAGAGAGTATAAGGATAAGCTAGTTATTTGTCTGAACGGGCCTTTTATCACATTTGCAGTACAAGCGAATAAAATTAATATGTATTGCATTTACTTTTTTAATCACTCATGCTGGATAATTTCAGATTCATGGGGGATCCAGTGGGATTGGTACATTTGCTATCCAGATGGCCAAACACCTTGGAATTCGGGTATTCATCACAGCAGGTCTGGTGATGTTAATAGGAAAAAGAAATAGACTTGCAATGTGTAGTAGGTTAATCAGATTGGTTGTTAATATGTTGAACTCTCTTCACTTCTTAGGCACTGAAGAAAAACTAGCTGCATGTAAGCAATTTGGTGCTGATGTCTGCATCAACTATAAGACTGAAGATTTTGTTGCACGTGTGAAAGAAGAAACAGGAGGAAAAGGTATGTTCTGTTGCCTTCATCATGCTTAGGCTCAGCTGCCATCAGTTGTCTGAGTCTAGATAGTGGTTTTGACACAGGTGTTGATGTTATACTGGACAACATTGGCGGCTTATACTTGCAGCGAAATCTTGACAGCTTAAATATGGTGGAAGGCTTTTTATCATTGGTTTCCAAGGAGGCACTGTCACACAAGTGAACCTCTCCTGTTTGCTTGCAAGGCGTCTTACTGTTCAAGGTATTAAAAATTTTATATCTCAATCTTTTTGCTGAAAGTTCTCCAGTCTTTCTTTCCCTCTCTATTGTACATATCGCTTCCCTGATTCTGGGTAAGCTAGTTTTTTCAAAGAAGATTCTATCAAATTAAGAGTTCACTGGTTGCAATATCTTGTCATGTGTGGGCTTCAATCAAATTGGCTATTAGTGGCATTTGGTTGCATGTAAGTCACTGTAAGCAGTTGTGAACTGCTTAATGCAGCGCTAAACAACCGGAAATGGAACTCACTTTAAGCTCCTTCCATCTCATAATCAGACCTTAACCATAATTTGTTTATGTTTCATAGCTTTCAATTTGATACTAGGTATGTCGAACTATACCGAATCATCCAGAACGATACATATTAAATCATACCAGCAGAACTAATATGGTTCACCATTTCTAAACGGTATGAAGCTGGTACCATCCGGAATCATCCTATATAGCTCAAAATCATTCTGTGCTAATCTCATACCATACTGAACCACCCAATCTAGCTTGGTACGAGGTGGTTTATAAGTCGAACTTTTTAATTCACCTAATCAATACGTTATTGGTTCAGTTCAGGCAACTGGTATGCTGTCAATTCAGTACAATATGCTTCATACCTAACTGTACTGATTTGGTACCAAAATAATATTAGTTCTTGATATTGATATGGTGAGCCTTGATAATTTGGATGCTAATCTTTAGATAACAAAACAACCAAAACTAAAAGAAACTGGTACATCTTGGAAACTACTCTGGAGTCAGATCCAGAATGATTCATGGCAATGATTTGCCATATCCTGAAGATGAACTCTTTTTGCTTTGGTGCTGCCTCTGTTAAATTAAAGCACTTGACTGGCCACCACGGAACTTTGCCAACTTTTCAGGGATGAAAGGTTTTAATCATCTCATCTCATCAAACTTGTTAGCAGAACCTTGGCAAAAGCTTAACAATTCTGTGTAGCTCATGTGCCATCATGAAAACACCAATTATTAGGGGTTTAGTTACTTGATGAGTTGTTTGATTTTAGCATTTGGCTTTACGGAAAGTGTATCCTTATCTGTTTTATGGTTTAATATTTACTGATCACACATTTGCAGCTGCTGGACTGAGGAACAGAAGCCCAGAAAATAAAGCAGTGATTGTTGGGGAGGTGGAGAAACATGTCTGGCCAGCTGTTGCAGCAGGCAAGGTAAAGCCTGTAGTTTTCAAGTCTTTTCCTCTCTCTGAAGCAGCAGAGGCTCACAGGCTGATGGAAAGCAGTGCTCAAATTGGGAAAATTCTGCTAATTCCATGATCCACAAGACATTATCCACTCCCTAAAATAAAATAGGCTGAAACGGATCAGTCTTTCCAGGCCTTTTGTCAGAATACATGTTGTCTGCTTGATGGACAAATTGACAACAGTGATGGCATTCATGTTGGAGGAAAGACTGATTAGCTGAAGTGGCAACTTTTAAGGTTTTTAAGTTTGGCTGTAGCTAAACAGACATGTAAGACGTTCAATGCGTTTTTCTTCCTTCAGTTAGCTAAAAGGTGTCATCTTGTTACGTTCCATTGAAGAATACTTGAGCCATGAAGAAAACACCATGAAGAATACTTAAGCCAGCAGTTACATGAATGCTTCCAGTTGTTTGCAACTACCTGTGATAATAAAGAACTTGTGGCTCCCACAAGTTGCATAAGAGGTAGTTGCAATGATTGTGGTGGCATTGAATTACCAATGAGTCAAGCATTGGATAACTTGTTTTCTGAAATTACATTGATAATACCCCTAAAAAGTGCACTGCAGATTTAAAAGAAACTTACGGTGAATATTGTTCTTACAATGGTCCTGGATGCAAGGATATTTGAAATTTGTCTTTGGAAGTTGTAAAATCAAAGTGCCTGTGGGAAGTTTCCTGCATATAATGTAAAGCACCAGCAAGGATTCTGGTGTGTGGAACCTGGAGTGATCAAGTGCATCAAGCCAACAACATCCTACTAGTTCTTCTAGTTTATCATCCACCTTTAACCTAAAAAGGGATTGAAAGCTTTACATATTAATTGGTAGACAATTTATTTATCAGTTGCTACGAAGTTTTTTCTTAGGGATCACAAAAATATGTATCTTTCGAACACTTGCACATGTACATAAACAATAAGTGACCGATAAGAGAAGCTGACTGATTACTCAGTTGCCACTGTCTGGTTATTCACTGCAAATTGCTTCTACTGCAAGGCTTTTGGGAACTCCTGGACATGGATCACCAAACCTGAGGGCCGACAGAGTTACCGAACAGCTCTGATGACCAACGCATCCCTGGAAAAAAAAAAATTAAATCAAGGATTTGTATGGGAAAAACAATGTTCTATAATTTTGACTTGAGTAAACAGCCTGGATGTCGCTTGCTCGGAATGATTCAAGAATAGCTCAGAAGAACCCTAGGCTTTAAGCGGACAGACAGGAGTATTTTTAAACGAAATCATGGAGTAAGGGATCCATGCAGCCATTGATTTCTCAAAATTCATCTTCTATTAATCTCATTTTAATAAGTTAAGTATACCATTCAACTCTGATTTTCTATAATCGAGAGTTTAATCAAACAAGCATGTTGCTCACCTTATTGAGGTACAAACATCGATACTATCAAAATTGGAGTGACACTAATTCTACAAATATATATTCCAGTGTAAGAGGGGGGAAAAATCACGGCACACCAACATCCCTGAACCATGACCGAGAATGCATAAATGTGAAGTATGCATGGTACCACCTTTTGATTTCAATTTTAGAGGACAGTTGTGGCAGATACACCATTGTTCCTTACACAAACTAATGTTAGTCTTGATGTAATTGTAGGGCTTAATTTGAAACCGGTTTCATGGTGACATAGCCTGTGTTACCTGCAAGGTCTTAAGTCCTAACGGGATGAAAAATGTTTCAATCATCTAGTTCTATTTCTATAGGAAAATGGGATCAAGATAAGAGTAGGGGACCAAGAGAAGAGTAGGATACCGAAATCCAAACATGCAGAGCAATAAAAAAAAAAAGGAAAGAAAGAAGGAAAGGAGGAAAAAAAGAAAAGAACAAAAAGAAAAAGGAAAAAAGGAAAATAAAGAAAAAAAAGAAAAAAAAGGGAAAAAAGGGGGAAAAAAAAAGGAAAGAAAGAAAGAAAAGAAATCAAGAAAATTGAAGGAAAGAGAGATAAGGGTGTTGAAATGTTACACTAAAATGGCCATTGGGATAGAGTAGGGCAGCAGGGCATCCCATTTCTGAAGAAACTGGGACACTTCTATCTCATAAAATTTAGACCTTGGTTATATATACACTAGTGTCCAACTTTTGGAAATAAATAAGGCTTTATTCATATAATAGGAACCATATACATCGATCACCCAGTAGGTCTACATAGAAGGTACTTGTACAACATATAATGCAACTCTACAGCAGACCATCAAAGCATTATATGGATTACCAAAATGTACACAAACTCTTGCAGACACCAAACTGTGCATGACGCCTAAAGAATGCCAACATAATGGTGGCACTACTACTGTTTGAAGAATCTGAGTTGGAAGCATCCACAGTCGGATGTACACCAAAGTTTCAGATAGTTATCAAACTTTTTGACAGTGTTTTTAGAGATAGACAGAGAGTTGCCCCTCTGACAGATGAGTTTACTCACCATAGTGATGTCAGAAATAGGCTTTTATTTTAAGAGCTTAGTTAAGGATACAAGTATTTAAATAATTTTTCAAAGTGTCATGTTTCTTGTCTCCTTGTAATAATTTTGGAGTTTAGGTGAGAGATGTGTACATTGAAAGGCCATGATAAATGATATTTGGAAATTTTCCATTTTACATTGTTTAAAATCGAATATATAATTTAACTAAAGTTTTTTTTTTTTTTTTTTTGGTTATGCAAGATGTTATCTACTTTCTTCCCTCCTTTTTGTAGAACCAGACCTTTGGATGCACATGTGAATCCTCGTCTCATGTATGTGTCCATGCAAAACAGGACATAGGTGTAGGTTGAAACTAATTACTGCATTGCATGATATAATTTTTGATAACATGAAGGAACTATTTTAGTTAGGCCCTTAAAACGCTATGTAGACAAAAGGTTTCACAAGTTGAAACAAGATATTGGTCAAAGAAATGATGCTACCTTTGGATGATTGGCAGAACACCGTCTGAACTGCAAGCACCGTGACTGAAAAATCCACATTGCCCTTGGGGCGTGCCAAAGCTTGCAAAATTTACCAGAACAATATGCCACCCTCGCTCACAGGACAATCGAAGCTCAGGGTTCATAGATGTAGCTGTGGAGTTTGGTTTCCAGGAGTCTACAGGTGGGGATCCACTTCTGATACATGGGCACATACTGCTTCTCCTGTTTTGGTCAATATTGTAATCTTAGAAGGATCACCACCTAGTTCTTCATGTAGAACCAACAGATTTTTGCCAGGATGTACCCAGGATCGTGGAATGTGATACCTAAAAATTTGTCTCCATATAAATATTACTGATTTAAGGGTATGAAAGTTGCACAATTAATTTGTCTTGAGAAGGAATGCCAAATGATTAAGCTTCATAACTAATGACTAGAATCATTTGTTATAAACAATGATACACTAAATAATTGACAACCACAAGAGCATTTTTATAAAG
This sequence comes from Calamus simplicifolius, assembly GCA_900491605.1. Lineage (NCBI taxonomy): Eukaryota > Viridiplantae > Streptophyta > Magnoliopsida > Arecales > Arecaceae > Calamus > Calamus simplicifolius. The sequence continues at coordinate 613,995 of UESW01004322.1, read as the reverse complement.
ATGCCTAAATTTCAATTGTAGAATTCTGAATAGCACATTTTGAGTAATAGAGGCAGCAGTAGACAGATATGACTTGGAAAATTGTTGGTAAGGGCATGCATAACAAAAAAAACATGAGCTATATTATAGCAGTGGAAATTGACTTTTCTGATCAAGACTTCTCCTCAGCATAATCATGAGAGATTTTTGCCAAAAGGAAAAAAATGGAAAGTTTATATAAGATTAACTCACATAATATAAGTCCACACAGCATCACATTTTGAATGGTAACCAAAAAAACATGATGCATTCTGCTGAAAATATAACTCAAAGCCGAGCAAAATAGAGAAAACAAATCTACATAGCCAAGCCCAATTAGTTTGGATTTCAAATATAATCTAGGAGGAAAAGTGTGATGAACAAGCATACCAGATGCCCACAAGTTGTAGCAACTGATGCCAAGATGGTTGAGATGTGACAAAAAGAGGTTCTTCAATATATGCTAAAGAGTCTTGAAAGGAGAGGCTCTTGAATTTACGTTAAACAGAATAGAAAATCTAATTTGAATGGAAGTCAACACAAAGAATTGTTCTTCATTAAATTTTTGGCAAATAAAGATCCCTCAGACTAAAACCATATAATTGGGACAAGGAATTGATGGTTACGGTTTTATAGTTTTGACAAAATATTCTTGCTGCTAAGATATCATTAAGAATATGCATTGAACCATCATTTGTTCATTTTCCATACATTGCTAAAGTTCAAAACCTCAAACTCAATCTTGAAATTGGTTTTGTATTTCTGTATTTGATAGGAGGCGTTGGTGATAGATTCATTTTTATGAGAAGCTATTGCCTACGTTCATTTTAGTAGACTACAACTAACACATGCCAGAGAAAGTGTAAATAATAGTGTCTGCACATTCATTTGGATGACTAAACTGCAAGACACAATTTCTAAACAATTAATAGGAAATGACATCGGATATAATCTCACAGTATTTGAGCAGGCTTCCCACAGCTCTTTAAGCATTTATTTGAATCATATGGTCCTCTGTAATCACAATCTTCTGAGCAGCCTGTTGATGGTGACAGATAAGCAGGCCAGTATCGCCCTATGCTCTGTCCATTAACCCATGCCTGGCCCTTTCCCATGCTTGAAAGATTTAATGCCAATGGACCATTTCCTTCAGGCGGAGTGAATGATGTCTGAGGATATCAAAAAATACACCAGAAAAAATGAACTTGAAATATAATGATGTCCTCGATAAAAGATGTCCACATGCAAGTATCTTGTAAATTCAAGGAAAGGTAGATTATCTTGTAAGTTCAAGGAAAGGTGGATTATCTGATGTTTGCTATTATGAGAATCCAACATTCATATTCAGTGATTCTAATAAATAATTAACAATTAGCTTGATGTGAAAGAGGTGTATAATTATTTGAGATAACATGATATTGGTGGACTAGACCAGGCTTCCACCCATCCAAGTTCTTATAAAGAGATTATGTATGGAGCATTAAATACAACCGTAGGGACTCTATTGTATCTGTAATACAAAGCTTTTGACCAGCAGAAGTTTCAACAGTGGGATAAAATTCCTAAACACTCGAAGGCTGTAGAGATAGGGAAAACATGAAGACGCCAAAACAGATGCTGGCAATTAAAGACAGGTGTCATCCAAGGGAAAGATGTTACTTGAAGAAACCACATGTTGATTATCAAGCATTGCCAATGTGGTTCTTGAAGATGCAACGAAGGCTGGGTTGCATTCATAAAAGAAAAAGAAGCAATAACAAAATTTTTCAGCAACTAAATGTTCTTCTGGGATGACAAGGGAGACCTACAAATAAGGTGCACCTAATTGCTTAGGAAGTAATACTGACCACAAAATTAAGGGCACCAATCTTACAAAGAAAACAATGGGATTCAACTATGATAAATAAGCCTAGCTGATATTTAATAGATGTATAGTTAAACACACTGGAGAACAAATGGTATATGGCATCCATCATCATATACACATCAATTGTAATGTTGAGGATAAAATGACATCAACTTACTAGAATGTACCTGTTCAGATGTCAGAACAGGAATTTTGGGTTATTTCTAATTTATCATCAGAAATTTGAGTTTAATTCCAAGTTTTTAATGTACGGTTTTGCACAATGTTAAATTAGGTTTGCACAGGACACTGGGATGTGCTGAATTATTATGTCCCTACTCCGTACCAATCTCTTATGCAATTGCACGTTAGACTTCCAAGTGTCATTAGTTGCAATCCATTAAATCATCTAAACAACACAACAAATGTTTGAGGGACCGCAAATATTCAGAAGGGCTAAAGGGATTCATTTGAACAAGTTTACCTAGTGTTACCCAATACTTTGTGAGATCTAGGATAGAAATTTTTCATTCATTTAGTAATCAAATGGTTGGAATAGTTTCCTCAAGATGTTCAACATTGCTGACACCAACCCCATCTTCATGAGGTGAGGTCTTACTGTGATGGTTGCTCAATTAATTGAGAATACAGTCATGCAAGGTAACGAAATGTTGCTATCATTAATAAAAGCTTTCCTCTTCAGGAATGGTTTGATGTATGGAGAAAACATGACACCCCATCAACTTTCATGGAGCAGCTCCAATATTATCATGCTCATTAGTTTTCAAGTCCTTATTCATAAGAAAAGCAAGCTTCCTGCACTAATATTAGCTTTTTATCTTTGTTCAAAAGAGAGAAGCTTTTGATTTTTGTTTCTGTTTTAAAATTCATGTTCTCAATGAGCAGCTTATCATGTACCCTAACTACTTTTTAAAGAGTTCTTTTGTGGTTTCCTTAGTAGCTCAAATCATCTACTAGTAAGTGGGTATGAGCTGAAACAAAACCTGATCAGACCAACCCACTAATTGACTCAGGTTGAGCTGAGATTTTATAAACTTAGGTTGGGTTTGAGCTCAAAAAATCCTAGCAGCCCAACCTGGGTTGGGTTAGGGTTAAGCTTAAAGAGAACCCAACCCAATAAATAAATGAATCTATTTACAACCCAATCCAACCCAATAAGTAAATAAATCTGTATGTATATAATATTATGTGTTTTATTTAACCATATCTTTAGCCCTATTTATTGTAAAATTGTATAAATGTAACAAATAACTTCCTAACCGAACAAATACCAAACTAACAAAAACATCTAGATTTTTTCCGCAAGCTTAAATTACATATTCAACATGTCCTAATCCAATCAATCCAGCTCAACCTAACCCAACCTGATGTTAACCTGAATCAACCTGAATTTAGATAGAGATGAGGTTGGAATGGGAGGCCAGAGATATTCCAACCCAAGATTGGGATGAATAGTTAGATACAGAGCATGGGTTAGATTACATTTAGCCCTCAAACCACACCAGCTTGCCCAAGTTGCTGCCCAACCAACCCAGGGTGTTGCATTCATTCCCAGATATTGCTCAAACTTGTGCCACCAGATAATTCCAATTCTACTGCCACTATGTATAAGATACCTGCTTCATTTCATGCATTATATTTTTCTGAATTTTTGTTTACTTGCCAAGAGGGGAAAAAACATATTTATATTTTCGATTACTATTTAGACATTTTGTAGTCCACCAACATGTCTGCCATGCATGCCATTGAGGGTTGTCAAGTAAAAGGAAAGGCAAAAAGTTAAAGTTTAGCTAAAAGAACTCTATGAAATCCATGAACTTCTTAAACTAGTTTATTAAGAATGCAATTAGTTATATCATGTCTCTGAAATAGCAACATATTCACTTAATTTTTATTTCTTATTTTCATTTTTTTATGACTTAAATCTAATGCTGGATATGATATTTTTAATTATTCATAGACTATGCCTACAATTTCCTTGTACTTTATGGTAAACTAATTCCTTTCATTGCATTTTTTAAAGATTTTTCGTGACTTTCTTTTCATAATCTCCAACAATTTCCTTTCTTGCAAATACATGGTGAATCTTATTAATCTCAAACTCTGGTTATGAGCATCATACACATACCTTGTACCATATCAAACTCTGGTTAGTTGGCGGTAGATTCCCTGAAGACCAAACTGAACTATTTGCATGGTTCACATTGTCAAGTCCAAGATATTCACCTTCTGTGCCTACCTGGTAAGCAAGAATGCTTGCAATATAAGGATATTAGTAAGCTGGAAACATGAGTTTAATGTGAGTAAATTCTCTAAAGCAACAATTGACAACATTATCTCACACTTCAAATAATCGCAAGATGTTATTCCATTACATATCCTAATCAGTTGCTTCTCATTATATGGCACTTCAAATAATCGCAAGTTGTTATTCCATTACATATCTTAATCAGTTGCTTCTCCATATATAAAATAAAGGAAAAAATACATATTGGTACACTGTGGTTTAAGCAGTATCAAATTAGACCCTCATAGTTTGAAATGTTATGATTAACTACCAATGACTAAGTTTGTGAACAGATCTGTTATATTGTTAAGACCTGATACATGAATGATAGAATTATATCATTATGACAAAGTCTAGTAATGGTTACAAAATAACTGGACAAATTTAAATGAAAAGCATCTAATGTTGCCCCTTTTTTTTTTCAATAATAGAATTAGGGAAACTCATCTGCCTTCTTTCAAAAAGGGAATGAAACTAAAGCAAAGCCCATCAAAAGGCCTAGGTACAACACAAGAAAGGAAAAATTAGGAGGAAAAGAGGCCGAATAAAAAAACGAAGGCCATTAAATAAAGAAAAAGGGGGGAAAAAAGTATAAAGAAGCCCAGAACTTAACTCAGAAAGCAAGACAAATAAGCACAACATGGCAAAACTGAACCTCAACTATGTCTGGATTCTGCTTAGATGAAAGAAAATTAGGCATTACTTCCCCTGTGGAATTGGCTTAGCTCATTGCTGTTTAAACCAGATCATGCCCCAACAATAGCAAGCAAAAAATACATATTACTAATAATAGCAAGTGTAGCAGATGCCTTACTAGTGAAAAACATGAAGATCACTCATGCCATGTATACCAGCAAAGCATGCTGATCACTAAATCCTATCCAGTTCAATCCTCCTTAATTTTGTTCTTCCTTCATGTTATCCATTAGGACTTCAATGAAGGTAGCAAACTGATGCAGGCAGAGGTTGCATACAATCTCATTACAGAGAGAAAGGAAATATCATCTCTTGAGGTTGCCAAAATCAGAGTTCAAATGAGCAAGGCTGCCTAGACTGAAGAGGTTGTCATGGATGCATCAGTAATTATGCTGGAGCAAGATAGAAGATTATACTTTCATCCTTCATTGTCAGACATCCCACAAACAACCACCAAACCCTTTTACATTTGTTAAAGGAAGCATACAATGTGATGCTTGACTTACAAGTGTCCAAAAGACTTCAAGTTTGAAGTTTATGTCAAAACTGGATCAAGTTGCCATCAAGGGACTAGGCCAAGTAAAATTTTCAAATGAAACATCTTCATTGTGTGCAGCATTGAGTTAAGTTTCCAACACAACTTAAATGACCCTAATTGGAGCCCTGATGAGAAAATTATGGTCAAAAACAAGGTTTCAAATATCATCAGAATGGAATGGTATGAAAGTTACTGCTCTGGCAAGTTTTCGGCACCTGTACACAGTGTATCTACAGGATACAATCCCATGCCATGCATTGATACCCAGTATCCTATCATTCTCGAAGGTAAAAAAAAAGAAACGAGTATGAGATCTGATATTGGTATTTGAATCCTTGGTCCAAATAATGTTTCTATGGAAGTGCTAAATACTAATGGCCATCCTACTGGCATCGGCATATAACCTATAGCAAAAACCCTACCCTTAGATCAAAACCTGACATTAAACCACCTACTGTCAGATCTAAACTTGTTTGATTTGACTTGGAGTGGGACTAGACAACCAACAACACCATAATTGCCCTGTGATAGTGTTCTAACAGCACCATGAGAACCATGGAATAGGTTGAGGCTTGAAAATCCTAGTTTTAGCCCTTAAGGCTAGATTTTGCACTAGAAGCCTTGTAAAGCAAGTAATACATGTTTGATTTAAGTCAAAGGGACCCTTTTGAGTGTTTGTCAGTGCATAGGCCCTAGAACCTGTATATACTTCTCCATTATTCACACTTTTCAACACTGAAGTCAATAAAATTCTTTTCTTAAGATTTTTCTCAATTTTCTTGTGTGGTGGGATGCTACTCAACAGCTCAAAAGCATGTCGTGTGATGCTATTGTGTAGGAGAGATACTGGTAATGAAGCCAAGATTCTTCAACTAAGACCCTATGAAGACAAGAGGTGAAAGGTTGGAAGTCCAGTAAGAAGAGAAGGTGCTAGGCTTTCTAGTTATGCTTAGTTTTAATTTAGTTAATTCTTAGCCTTCTAGTTCTAGTTCAAAGTTGGCTTCTCTTTTAGGTCTGTTCTTGTTTTGTTTGCTAATTTGATCTCATGGAGGCTAAGGAGCTCTCCTGGGAACCTTAATTGCTTCAGGAGCCACCAACCCATGCTTAACGTGCAATTAGATACCTCTTACAAATAGGCATCTTAAAAGTAACTGGTTAATTCTTATCCTTATAGTTCTTGTTCTCAGTTAATGTCTCTTCTAGTTTTATTTTGCTTTTGCTTATCTAATGTGATCTCATATAGCTAAGGTGTTCTACTGGCCTCTTTACTTGCGTAAAGAGCCACTAACTTGTGCTTAACATGCAATTAGAGCCCTCTTATAAACTGATACCTTAAAAGCAAATGCTTTTAAAATTCTGGATTCTTATGACAGGTAGCATTGCTTCCATGCCCTAGCTTCTTCAATGCAAGATATCCATCATATGAAGTTCATTCTTTAGCATAAGTTATAAGAAGGTTTTCACCTTGAGAGGCATCTTCTCTTCCCAAACTTGAAAGAAAAAGGTGACAGAAACCCTCCATTGTTCGGGATTAAACAGAAACTTCATGTGGAATACGCTTGTTTGGAATCTTGTCTTCACACCCATTCATATTTTCCATCATGCAAGGGGTTTGAGAAGGTTATTCAAATCTGTGAGTGTGTCATGTTATTATCATTGATGACATGGAATTTGGAGACCAAATAAGTTTCGCCAGAGATGATGTCAGCTCAGGATGCAACATTGGCATCTCTATCTCAAGCTAGATGATACAATTGAGGAAATATTTCTGCAGGAGTCGGTGGTTGAGCAATCTATCAGTTTGAAACTTCTCATCCAAACAACTTCAAAGCCTAGGTTGCAAGTCTCAGAGGTGAAATTTTTCAGGATTCTCAATAGATGAGGTGGGAGCAGAAATCAAGACAGCCCATCATCGCTAGTAGGTACCCAAAATGTAGGTACTCCAAATGCCTCTCTCTTCATGCAGAGGTCTTTGTACTCACTTACGTCATGAAGCTGAGTCCTTATCTTAGTGCTAAAAACACCATGACCAACTTGTTTCTTCTGTTTACACAGTATACCCCCACTAGCGCCAGTTTTACATCTAAAATCAGGGACTCCTCTCCATACAAAACTCCTCATCTTGCCTAACCTTTCAAGGACCCACAAAAGGATTCAGCAGTATTAGAAGGCAAAGAAGTAAACACCCAGTCAAAGTATTATAAAGCCCCCTTGAGAAAGCACACCACTTTTCCAACCTGTAAGGAGAGCACATTACTCTTCCAAATTCAAAATACAAATGAATAAACCAGAGAAGTTTCAACTCGAGCCACTCAAAGGTCTTGCACTTTACTAATGACCAGAGTCATTTACAAGATCCTCCAACAGAGCAAGGGCAAACTCTTTAGACAGACAACAGGTCTATTGACGACTTTAACATAGCACTCTCAAGAAAGGTCCATCAACTAAAGGATAATCCTAAATCATCCAAAGAATTCAACCCCCATGTCAATGCTTGTAAGATATGTACCCTAGATGATCCAAATTTCCATATCAAAGAGTTGAATGCCTGCCCACTTCCAGTTATCCATCCAGGTACAGAAGAGGCACTCCTTGATCAATGAAACTGGGGGGTTGCCACAAATGTAAAGTAGCCACCACAAAGCATCTGCACACTTATAATGTTGATCCATTTCATTGAAGACATCCAGTCAAATAGGAGCTCCGGTAGCAATTTCTTGCCACCAAGGGCATACAAAGCATCCTTGGCCAAGCCCATTACAGATAATGACGTATGGTGCCATTTTTGCAACCATCAGTTAGATGACCTTTTCTCAAAATTGACAGCATATTGTCCCCTCCAAACTCCCTGTCAACAGGAGCCTTCCTCTCAGAGGGAAGGCTGTAAACCACACCTTCAAGAAACTAGCACTCAAGGAGGGTTCAAGTATGGGCAATCACCACCCAGCTACCCCAGGATGCTGCCGAGTCTGGAGGGACACGTGGGATGCCTCCAGTCCCTGAGGCCCCAACGCTAACCTAGAACACCATCTTTGTCATATCCTAGTTAGTAATAAACAATCCAAATCACACTAGCAACCACCCAAGGTTCTTTAAATAAAGATCTGGCCTATATCCATATAAAGACACATTATTTACTTAATAAAGGGACAAAAGTCAAATCCTTATTATGATTTTAAGGATAAATTATGATATTCATGCTCTTGGGAGTTATCCCTCTACCAACTTAAATTTCATGAAAATTTAGCTTAAATCAGCTTGTCAACTACAACTCACTTGGCAAGTCTAGGATATAAACATGAGTTAAAACCAATGTTTTAAATCTAATGGGATGGAGCCATTCCGGTTTTTCTATGGCAAGAGACACACCGTCAGCCTACCCTATCCAAATACATGGAATGGGGTGTGTCTCAAGACACACTGGTTAGAATGCTAGGATGATGGTGAGACCATCCCATTATGACATTTTTTTGTGGTAGCCCATCCTGACATCTCATGGGACTACCCATCAAGATTTGAAACCATAGTTAAAATTGGAAGAAATTTTTAAAGCCACAATTTTGTTTTATGCAAATCACCTAATAGCTTCTTAGGCTGCAATTTATCTTGATTTTTTCCCTTGCATATTATCATTCATAGAATAACATCCGACAAATTTATTTATGACATCAACAAAAACTGGAGGGAATAAACCTGGTAAGTCCATTCTCTCACAGAAAGATCCTCCAGAACATCAATTGTGACTGAGAATATACCAGCACCAGCAACATCAAACCAAGGTCCAAAGTTCTAGAAACAAAGAATAATATCAGCATCAAGCCAATGTTTATAAGAGCTAACAAGATACAAAATAAAGATTCCTGCAAGATAAGAAAATAATTGTACCTGTAGCCCAACCATCATACTCAACAACTCCAGCGAATTATTCCCTTGATTGAGCTTAATTCGCTTGTCAATTGTGAAACTTGCATCATCATGGTTACCATATCCAAATCCTGAAAGTATTTCCAGAATTTAAAATAAAATAATTAAGTTTATCCAACTGAAAAGCATATTACAAGTCCATATATAAGGTCAGACTTTGACACTCTTAAAGACTTGTGATTAGCATAAAATTTATGGGGCAAAAAGATTAAAAATACAGTTACTCTAAGAGATGAAAACTTTGTAGAAGAACTTGTCCAATATTCTTTTTTTTATAGTTAGTCATGATGGATAAAAGGTAAGTATATTAATGTATAATAAGAGCTTAAGATTAGCTCACAAATAGGAACTAGTAAACATCAAAGACTCGGTGTGCAATAAAAAAAGAGAGGAAAAAAGTCATCTCCTTCAAACAAAAAGGTTACAAATCATCAGACACAAGTCAGGAAAGTTATTTCCAGGTCTAAAATAATGGGTGAAAATGATTGTGCAAAGCATTCAATTCCTAGGTGTATTAGTCATCGGCCTTGGGCAATACTGAAACATGTGAATAAATTAAGTGTAACGGAAATGCGCATATTAAGATGGATATGTGGTAAAACTTTAAAAGATAGAATTAAAAATAAACATATAAGAGAAATGATAGGAGTAGCCCCAATTGAAGATAAAATGAGAGAAAATCGATTACGTTGGTTTGGATATATACAACGAAGACCTTTAGATGCTCCAGTTAGAAAGAGTGAACTTTTAACAATCCATAGTAAGAATAGAAGTAGAGGTTGACCTAAACTAATATGGACATAAATAATTAAAAATATATAACTATTTGTAATTTGAATGCCAACTTAGTCCTAAATAGAGCAGAGTGGAGGAAGCAGATTCATGTAGCCAACCCCATGTAGTTGGGAAAAGGCTTAAAAGAGTTGAGTTGAGTTGAGTATTAGTCACCGACCCTACTTCAAATGAAGGATATTTAGATTTTTAAACAATTATTTATGAAGCATCAGTTGGGTTTCTTCAAGAAGTGGTTGAAAGAGAAGCCGAAAACACAGGAAAGTGTGCCAAAAGCTGTCTAACATGTATCAAATTTTTGGACCCAAGGTGACCGAACGGAGGTATTAAAACTTAAAATCCTGAATTTATATAATTACTAGGCTAATGCAGCTACTAAGGGGGGAAAAGTTTATCTTCCCAGATATGCCAAATAGCATTTTAAGGTTCTTTTGATGAAGCTACATGACAAGAATGGACAGGGATAATGGCTCAGAAACACCTAAGTTTCAATGAATAACAGACAAATCGCTTGCAAAGGCGACCCAAATCTAATTGGATTATCTTGACCTTCAGATGGCTATATCTTACACCAACACCATTACAAGGTTAGACAACTAGGGGCAATGTTGTGTAAAATCTAATCAATTGAAGAGATAACCGTATATTATATTACAGATAAATAAATTCTAAAGTCAAGAAAAAATATAAATATAAAATCTGATCATAACCTTCTAGTCTTTTATTTATGAAGAGTAGTGCTGCATGTCCCAAACTCCCAACATGAAGAAAGACTTCCTTTTCCACATCCACGTTTATGCTGCCAAAATTATCCAAGATATTAAAAAATCAATACTGGTGCAATGACTGCCATAACAGAGATGTATGAACTATCCATTGTTTATATTAAAGGACAAATACTAGAATCATGGAAGAATTTTGGATAAAGCAAGGGGCGATTAAATTGCATGTTGCAATTGCAATTGGAATTGAAATTAGAAAACTCTTTTTGTTTGGCTGCATGTAATCAACAACAAAAAATGGATACACCGTTGTTTAATTATATGGTGCTGAACGAAGTGTGATAGCCTACAAATGAGTAGGGAAAGTAATCCCCTTAAGAAGCAATGTACTGTTTATTTCTAATTACATTTTACCAACAGTGACCAACCATTGACCCTTTTTCTATGCTATACAAAAATATGCTTTTAACCTGACAGTTGTCTACCAGCACCACCAGCTTTTCTGTCTGACTGCTTCCAAGCTTTACAGTCCACAGTTCACAGTATTGTATAATTGGATCCTATTAAAATAGTATTTATGATAAAAAAACTGTAATAATGAATGATAATTTGTAGTTACACAATGATAATACAAAATATACAGTATTAGCATCATATTGTAATATTATGATATAGTATAATCTAAATATAATAATAATATATTTAATACAACTATGGCGATAATTATACATTATTATAATAGTATTTGATAATATAGTCATGATTTATTATATAAAATTATGATAATAAAATAATGGTAATTGTTATAAACTTATAACAATGTATTACAACAAAAATAAGAATCGCTACAATATAGTTTTAAATTTATGATTATGGTAATAGTATTATTCGATATTATTATACTTATATATTGTTATATACAATATTAAGTTGTGATTTAAGTTGGACAAGTGAGAGGATGAGAAGATAAAGAGGGGTGGCATGGTATTTGCAAATTAAGTTGCAATTGATTTGGTGATCACTTTTTACGGCAATACCAAATGCAACTTTTGGGGATATTTTTTGCAAACCCAACTGCAAATCACCAAAGAAGTAAAACAGGTCGCCAGCAACTCCAATTGCTACTACTAGATTTCGCCCCAATTCAATTAAACAAATAGCCCCTAAATGCATTCAAAATTTGAATGTCTCAATACTGGAAATAAGTTAGGAAACCAATATTGGTAGAAGCCCCGAGATAACTAAAATGTGTGTGTGTCTGTAATGAATAATTTATGCTTAAGACTCACCATCATAAAATTTGCATGTCTCAATACTGGAACCTGTACTGAGTGTCTATACAATTCATACCTCGGTACTGACACTCAATACAAGGATATACTGAGCCTCAGTACCATATAAATATAATATGTATGCTCTGTACTAGGCAATATGGTCTGAAACAGCAAACCATGCATCAAAGTGCATGGTATCATATTAAGAATGGAGCATGAATAGATACTTCAAGGTGGAAACTAATAACCAATCATATAGGAAATTAAAAATATATATATATTGAAGAAAAGGTGTCACAATATGAAGCAATGTGACAGATCAGCAGAGGCTAGTATTCATTTTTTTATTTTTTAAAATATTTTTATGCATTCAATATATTCATATTTCCACATGAACACCAAAGATAAGGAGGAAAGAATGTTTCTTTGCTTCTAACCCACTATTCACTACTTTTTTGCTTTACTTTACCTTTTGGTTGGTAAAGATACTTGAAGTTAGGTAGCAACAAAGATGCTTGAAATTGACATAAATATTTACCTAATTGAATACCATAAATAGTCACTAATGTCCCTTGTGGTATTAATCTGTTCCAAGAAACCTGGTGCAAGAAATGAGTTGTTATCCTGAGTTCCCACTTGTTCTTTATACCACTGCCATGCTGAGGATTCTAGAAAGTACTCCCTGTTGATTTGATGTTGAGGTGATGGACCAGCAATAGATTTTTGTGAAACAACCTTCAATGAATATGAAAATGCAGGCAGTAAACAAAGTGTCAAGAGGAAAGGCAATACAAAAGTTATGTAGCACTTATAGTCAAAGCTGCTCCACATCTAAATCACAACCTCAGATGATTAAATTAGAATTTTTCCAAGAAAACAAGCAGTCAAAATGAAAACCAAAAAACCATAAAAGGCTCTCGCCACTAAAGGTCTAGGAAGGGTCACATGTATGCAGCCTTATTCTCACATGTGAAGCGGATAATTTTTATGTTTTAAACCCATGATACCTAGGTCACGATGGAGCAACCTTACTGTTGCGCTAAGGGTCAATCTTAGAAATCAAAAACATAGTTTTGCTAGAAAGTTTGACTATTTTATATCTTACATTTTCATATTCATACGAAAAATTAGTTTAAGTTTTGAAGGCATACATTCAGACCACCTCTCCACTGTACATGCTCCTTCTAAAATCACCTCAGATCACATATCAATCTCCGTAATGAAGATCGCAACAACCTGATCTCTATCTGGTGGAAGGAAATTCAAGCCTATTCCTATCTTACCATGACTATTATGTGAAAGCTAAGTCACTTTAGAGCCAAAATAAATGATTGGTGTTAAGAGACGCTTCACAAACATCATTATGGGATCTAATCTCTTATTGGATAAGCTAAATGCTCTCAATCTAATTGAAAAATTCAGTTCTTTAGCAACCTTTGAAGCATAAAGATTTGCTCTCGAATCCAGATCCAATAATCATGCTCTCCAAGAAGAGTTACTTTAGTGACATTAATTGAAAAGCAACTGAATAACAGAAGGTGATCATTTACAACTTTTCTCTATATAGGCCAATGCCAGTGCAAGAGCTCGTATTGGCGTGTGTTTAGTCCTGCAGTGGTTAGATCTTAGGTGCTTATACAGATCAAAGAGCCCCAATAAAACCTTTTGGCTAGCTTTTCTAGGCAAGTTCCTAGGTTGTTGCAAATGGTATTAAAGCATATTTATCCCATAACCCATGTAGACTACAGGACACTCGAAATGAGCTTATGATATTTGTAAATTGGATTGCATTAGATTTGACTTTAGACTTGAATTTTGACCCTTTGCTAGGGCTTAAAAGGGGGAGCATATGAGAGCCCATGCTAGCTTGTGTTTAGTCCCATAATAACTATGCACTAGGCAGATATTAGGTACTTAAATAGAATCAAGGAGTCCAAATAAAACCATCTCACTAGTCTTTTTAGGTGAGGTCTCAGGTTGTTAAGCCAAACTTAAGGTCTATAGTGAACAAATTTGTACTAGATGCAGATGGGGATAGCCTTATCATATGAAAAACTGATATATGTGTCATGGAGGTAAAGAGGGAGTATATGACTGGACCATACCTTTGCAGTGTTAAATATGACATTTTTGCAGTCTGGAAGAATGCTGACAGACCAAGCAGGAAGAATATATAAGTTTCCATTGAATGACACATTTGCATCTGAACTATGGTCAATGTTAGCAAGAAATGCAGCACAGCCCGCCGTTCCATTGTAGACATGCGCCTAGCGTGCCAGAATAGGAAAACGTTATAATTGTTTAGCTTCAGAAAAAGGCAAGAAAACAAATCATAAATAAAGAATTGATAGTTTGATCCTGCAAATTTTACAAAGAAAAACTACTTTTCATGGCAATGTAACAAGACAAAAAATGAACTACTGCCATGAAAAAGGAAAGCGATTCAAAAAAAGGAATAAGTGATTCATTAATCCATGATCCAATTTCTTTTATCATTCACAATGAGAATGGTAGAGTGAAGATATGTGGTGTCAACAAAGGCATACAGATAAGATAAGGTATTCACACAGCATGTATGCATGCAATTTACAGAACTACTAATAACAAGAAATGGATAATTTAAAGGCTTTTAGGAAACTAAACAAAACAAATTGAGGATTTAAAAGCAAAATTTCTAATGATTGATGCTTTGAAATCATGGAATCACAATTACAAGACCAGTGAGATGGGTATACTTCAAGGCTTCTGCAGATAAGGTCGTACCATTAATGGATAAACACAGAGCTAAGCAGAAGAGTATGACCAGTGCAACAAGTAATAGAAAATCTAGTTAGGAGTGAAATTACAGAAAGATAGGAGAGGGAACTAAGAGATCGAGTTGCAGCTGCTGAAAAAAAAAAGCCAAAATTTACATGCTAATCGAGCATGTGATTCTTCATGGAAATAGGATGTTTATAAGAACTCAAATCCAATTATGGTACTATTAATATGTATTAAGCCATGCATTTTATTCAATTATTTGTTATCTTGAAATTCTTTCTGGGTCAGATACCAGATTAGGATCAGTAAGATGACAGAACTACTAATTTATTTTAGACATGTAATGTTTAAAGGCCTTTCATAGAATCTAACAAGAGAAAGCTATTCTTTGATAATTGTAATGCTCCAAATATTTGACTGCCATGTTTACCTCTAAATTTGAACCAAGCGACATGTAAGTCGGATCTGAATTAACCAAATAATCTTCACAAATCTTTATTGCCTTGTGCAGGTCTCGTAGGTGGCTCCATTTTGGCTTCCTAAGATAACCTGCAAGATATTCACTCGCCTTTTGTAATATAAAGTAAGCTTACAGCAGAATAAGATCAGTTAAACTGTGATGAATGCACAAAACATGTTATGAGTGCATTTGTGTGTGTGTGTGTGTGTGTGTGTGTGAGAGAGAGAGAGAGAGAGAGAGAGAGAGAGAGAGCGAGAATATATGCATGCATACACATGTATATATTTTCCCCCATAAAATTGGTTTTGCCATTATTGACATCCATGCTGCAGATCATACTTATCATGGTTAGTAATTGTCAAGTACTAGCATTTTCTTTGAAAACTTCCATTAGCTAGCATTCTATGGCACTGATAATTCAGAAAATACAGGAAAAAAAAAACAATGGAATGTATCCAATATTAGTAGTTGGGTTAGTACCATATTCATCAATTGGAGCATCATAGTCATAACTTGTTGCAGTCAAAGGACCTCCAGCTGTTCGTCCAAAATTTGTTCCTCCAAAATACTGCAATTAGATACTTAAATTATATATGACCGGTAATGTATAATCTTTTTAAGCATATTGTCTAGAAGCTGTAGATAATGGTCTGATCATGATTTTACCATGTAATAGTTTTGGAAAGTGCCTCCTGTTTCAAAAAAACGAGCAACTGAAAATGCAAGGTCCTCAACCGGTCTATACGGAATTGCATAGCCAAAACATAGGAACCTAAAACATCATCAGCAACAAAATTTCAAAGACAACTCTTTGAGAATTGCTTTCTGTCTGTTGTTCACAGTCTCTTTGAAGTAAGAGCTAACTGTAAAGTGTTACCATCCACTGTAGTTCTCTGTCCACATCTTTGGCTTAGTAGCGGAATTTGGAGTAAATCTATCACAGTAAAAATTATTGCATGTATTTATCTGCACCACAAATAAATAACTCTTGATAAAAAGGAAGAAAGTCAATTCATTGTCTATTGAATATGAAATTTATACTGATTTGCTTGCAGATTCACAATGGATGAAATGTAGCAAATGAGATTGCTCTAAATTAGAAATACAATAATAACAATAACAACAAAGTCTCAATCCCAAACTAGTTAGGGTCGGTTACATGAATCTTTTTCTCCATTCAGCTCGGTTTTGAGTTTTTTTTTTTTTTTTTAATAAGATGCAAAGATTCTAAATCTTTTTTATCACTTCTTCTCATATAATTTTCAATCTACCTCTACCACTTTTTTCTTCTACATATATCAAGTCACTCCTTTGCACCAATATATCTTTAGGTCTATGTTGCACATGTTCAAACCATCTAAGTCACCATTCTTTTAATTTGTCCTCAATTGAATTTACCTCTATCATTTTACAAATAATTTTATTTCTTGTTCTATTTTTTCTTGTATTACCATATTCATTTCAAGATTCTCATTTTCGCTACATTCATCTTATGTATGTGTGTTTTTCTAGCTGTCCAACATTCCGTACCATGAAGTATAACCGATCTTATAGCTATCCTATAAAATTTTTTCTTCAATTTGGCAGGTACCTACGATCACATAATATTCCACCTACACTTCTTCATTTCATCCAACCTGCTTTAATCTCATAGACAGCATCATCCTCAATCTCTCCTTTCATATAAATAAATGATCCTAAATAACAAAAATTATCATTGTTAGGAATCTCATTGTCCTTAATTTTTACTCTTTATTTATCTTCATTTCTAATTGTACTAAAATTATATTTCATGTGTTCTATCTTTGTCCTACTTAACCTAAAACCTTTAAATTCTAATGAATTTCTTCATAATTCCAACTTACAATTAACCTCAACCTTAATTTCATCCGCTAGTACAATATTACATATACTAAAATGTGGCAAATGTATCAATTCTAAATTACAAAAGGACTTCAATATATACAAATTTTGAGATGTATTTTGCACCATAAGGCTTTAAAAGGAATGCCAAGGCTCCTCCGTATGCTAAATTGCTGACTGTCAAGTCTTCCATTTGTGAGGCAAAAAACAAGGAGTAAATGGGGAAAAAGTGGAACCACAGCTCTAACTCAAGGTCAACACCTGACAAACAGGTCCAAAATTATAAAAATTGACTTAAAAATTAATAAAGCCATAAATGTCATACTGAACTCTTCTCTCAACAAAAAGATAGACATCCTTGATGCTCAAGATACACTTTGATTAGTGAACTAAGAGACGAAAAGGGTGACAAAAGAAAATTTTGTATGCCCCTGCTAATCATGTTGCATGCCCCTGCTAATTGCATTTTTATGGGTGAGGAACCGATGTTATAGAAGACAATGAACTCAGTCCATGTAATGCAAAATGTCTTCTTTAATAAATCTGCAGTCAGTTTCTTATGCTATGTGAACCTAATAATGCTGTTCTTTATGTACAAGCTAATTCACTGGAGTTCACTATTTATCCAATGTTTGGACCTTGGAAACTGGTAGCAGCAAGCAGAGCAGAAGCAAAATAGAAAATAAACAGTAGAAAAACCACAAATCTTATGTTGTCCATTATTCAAGTTAGCCAAGCTAATTGAAACAGAAGTGGGGAGGCAGAGAATTTGAGAAAATATTTTAAAGAGTCCTAGGTTCTAGGTTAGGAACAAGAAGTTATTTAGTCATTAAATACCTCATTTATTTAGCAAAGTGGACAGTACAGCTGCATGAATATACATAAAATATTTCTTTCTGTTTAATGGCTAATGCAACAGACTTTAGATGAGACCCTTAAAAAAGGCCTCATGAACTGAGTCATATGTGAGGTTACAAGATTCTCATCTCATCTCAAACATTCTGCTGGCTACAAATTGGGCTGTTAGAAAACAAGAAAAGCATCATACATCTGGTATAACACAAAATCCTAACAATAAAAAGGATGGCAGGCTTACAATTGGATCTGGGGCATCTTCTTGCTGGCACATGACCCAAGGAACAGTGGTATTAAGAGCAACAGCAGTAGATGCAGCCCACTGCACATACAGAACTCCACCAACCCCATATGCCCATTCAACATTACCATATTCATTTTCAACCTGTTAAGAAAGAACCAAAAATACCATAACTAAATAGATCTAAGAAATGAATATTAATCTTGCCCTTCACATAAATAAGCCAGAGGCCAATAACAAAGTTTTGAAAAATGAAAAATGGATAGGAACATCTATCTTCATAATAAAATCACGGAAAAGCTTAAATTCCATGAAAGAACTATCATGGAGGATGACTGGCCAGCTGAAATATGACCTCACTGTAAAATAATAACCAGACAAAGAAGGACCAAAAATTATATATCGAATAAATAAAATCTAATCATGAGACTATTCAATTAAATCATCATCAACATATGATGTTATCTACTACACAGCCTATGAGCTGTGAAAATAAAAGTTCAAACACTAGATGCAACTCAATGCATCTTGCATGGCCCTCTGCAGTACATAATTTCACCCATCCTTCCTAGCAACCTAGTCGAGACGTCTAACTGTAATGCACAAAAAAAATGTAGTCGGTATGTTGCTTTGCTTTTAGAACTTTAATAAACCACTTTGACTAGAAAAGGCAGAAATCAAAACATAAACCATTAAAAACTTTGCACTATATATTAATTAAAGTTTAAGGTGAAAACATTTAGAGTACATACTGGGAAACCAATAATTATTGTTGGACCCCAGTGTGGATATTGTGAATCCAACTATGGCATATTTGTAATACCCGGTTCAAACGAACCAGATTTGGTTCAGATGAACCAGGCTTGGTTCAAATGAATCATGCTCCTGACTATTGGGTTTCCGGACTAACGCTTCGCTCCAGGCGAAGCGTTTGGCCTTCCGAGAAAACTCAGATCCGAGGCGCTGCTCGGGTGAATAAATAGGGAGGATGAGGACCCTTCCTTCACGCAGGCGCACTTCCTCCATCAGGTAAATTTCCTGGCTTCTAGAGAGAGAGAAGGAGAGAGCGTAAGAGAGAGAAAGAGTGAGCGTGAGAGAGAAATAGCCAGAGAGAGAGAGAGAAAGAAAGAGAGAGTATCAGGAGAGAGGAAGAGAGAGAGTATCAGAGAGAGAGAGAGAGAGAGACAGAAAGAGAGAGCGTGAGACAGAGAGAGCGCGAGATGAAAGAGAGGGAGTCTGTGATGCAGTGTTCCCGGCCGATCACCTTGGTTCAGGCCCGGCGGCGTGCTCGCCGCCGCGCCGGGCCTGAGCCTTGGCCGGCGACCCCGCCGGCGCCGGGGGAGGCGTCCGGCGGGGTAGTGGTGGGAGAGAGAGGAGAGGGAGGGCCAATTGGCCCTCCTCTCGCGCGGTGGCGGAAGCCGAATCGGCTTCCGTCGGTTGGTTCGGGCCCGGCGGCGTGCTCGCCGCCTCGCCGGGCCCGATCGTTGGCCTGTCGCCTCCACCGGCGCCGGGCGTGCGTCCGGTGGAGGTCCGGCCGGCCAAGGTGGCCGGCCGTGCCGCCGGCACGGTTCCGTGCCACGCGGAGGAGTTTGGGAGAATGAGAGAAATTGAGGGAGGGAGAGATGGTTTGGCGGCCGGCCGCGGCGGCGGCCGGCTCTGGCCCGGCCACCGGCGGCCGGGCCGCCCTCAATTTGGCCGGTGGCGGCCCCGGCCGCCGGCCACGTTCCCGTCCCCTGTTCGGTGAAACAGGGGATCGGGTGGGAATAAGATTGAACCGGGCCGGCTGGGCCGGCCGGTTCAGGCCTTTTGGGCCGTTTTATAGGGCCATTTTAGACAGAGTTTTTGGGCCCTGTAACGGGCCGAAAAATATAAAATAATTATATGGTTGGAATCTAGGTTGAATCTAGTTTCTGGGGATGATTTTACTTCCCCATTTGAGTGAGTATAGTGAGAGATATTCGAGTCCGAAGTTGGGCCCGTGGATTGGTCAGGGTAGAGTCTTAGGAATCATTTCATGATCCAGATTTTAATCATTTAATTGTGTAAAATAATCCTCCAGGTATCCCGACATCTGATTAGCTGATATATCTGTTGGATTGCGTACGGAGGTAAGTAAACCAGTTATCAGTTCATTAAATAATTTATTTCAGGATATGCGTAGTTAAATTATGAATTGTGATATGAAGAATTGTTATTGGCTAAATTGTAAGTAGATGAATACATGGCTGTTCATGTGCTATGATTGCATGTGTGGATGATATGCATGAGGGATGCAGTTATTATGCATGAGAGATGCAGTTGCTATGCATGAGAGATGCAGTTATTATGCATGAGAGATGCAGTTAGTATGACATTGATGTGATATATTACATGCAATTGTTCAGTAAGTATAATCCACTGTTTTGCTACATGATTGATGTATTGATGTATTGATGTATTGAAGTGATGTGAGGTACTGTTATGTGTCGCCGCGGTTCTCCTTTACTATGGCCCCACACATTGTAGATGTGTTCTGTATAATTTTTATGGCCACACACACTGGAGATGTATTCTGTTATGATATGGCCCCACATATTGTAGACATGTTCTGTATGATTTTTACGGCCTCCCACACTGACGAGTGTGTTATGGTATGGCCCACATGTCTTACAATGTGTTCTGTATGATTTTTATGGCCACATACATCGTAGAGTGTGTTCTGTTATGGTATGGCCTCACACATCGTACAATGTGTTCTGTGGATATTGATGGCCACGCATCTGGAGGATGTGCTCTGATTGAGGTATTGCAGGGCCGTGGGTCACATTTACAGTTACCATTGAGAGTATAAACAGTGGGTTTACTTATATAGTATAATTGAGCGGTTACTACAAATGATTAGTATTATATTCATAAGTGCCGCCGTGGTTCTCCTTTGCTATGGCCATACACATCTGGAGGATGTGCTCAGATGAGGCATTGCAGGGCCATGGGACATGCATGATATAATACTTACATTGCATAATGGAGTGATTGTGAATGCAAAAGAATGAATTATATTTATATGTGCCGCCACGGCTCTCCTTTGTTATGGGGCATTGCAGGGCCGTGGGACATATATAATATAATATGACAATGAATTGTTTATATGCACTGATAATTTGCTATGATATAATACAACAATGATGAGTGCAAATGATTTGAATTATATTTATATGTGCCGTCGCGGCTCTCCTTTGTTATGGGGCATTGCAGGGCCGTGGGACACATATATAATATAACAATGATGGGTTTACTTACATTGCATGTTTGAGTAATTGTATAATGTTTAAGCATGCAAATCATCTATGTGTTTATTGATTATCATGCTATGATTTGACTGCATAACATGGTTTACTTACTGAGTGTAATCTCATGAAAATATTATAATATTTTTTTATTACAGGACCATGAGATTTGAGAATAACATGTTGGAGTGATGGACCTCAACTCAAATATAGATTCTTGTTTTATTGCTATACCAGTGTATTTATGTGTAGGGCTTGATGCCCAGACTATATTATTGTGGTGTGTAAGGAAACATAGGTTCGTTGGAGCTTCTATTTTAAAGTGGATTCATATGTTGATGTAACCCCAGTAATGCTTATGTGTAGAGCTTGTAGCCCAAATCTTTAGTTATGGATTGTATTAAAGCCATGGACTTGAATGATATATAGGTTATTGCTTTTCTTGAACTCAGTGTCATGTTTCGGGACGCCTTGCGTGCCCGGCACGCGGCGGGTTGTCACCCTAGCTCAAAATTTTTGGGTCTGGGACGTGACAGCTTTTATGGTATCAGAGCTCGGGTTATGACCCTAGGGACACGGACATATTGACATGATAACATGTAGAGAACTTATGACCCTAGGGACACGGACATATTGACATGATAACAGGTAGAGAACTTATGACCCTAGGGACACAGACATATTGACATGATAACACGGAGAGAACATATCTTGATGACATTATATTTAGAGACACCTGACACATTAGTTTATGATGATATTAACCACATCCAATTTACCAGGAATTAGTTATGGCTCGCCGTATTAGGAGCCAACTGTATGAGGAGGACTCTCTGGCCGGTAATGCTGATCTGCCAGTGGGTCAAGGGAACTACTGGAGGTGTGGCCCCTGCCAACCCAGTAAGAACTGAGCACCAGCGATTCCAGTCCGAGATGCTTCAAGCTCTCTCGGGTATGGCGCAGTCTATGCAGGACATGCAACATCAGAGAGCGCAGCGGAAGCGTGGTGGGCCCATAACCCACAGGACCCAGGTTATGACCTTAGGGACATATGCATAATGACACTCTAGGCAAAAACTTGGATGATATGGAGACAATTATGACTTTCAAGGAATGTCATGAATTATGCTTTGGAAGCTTGAAATTTAAAGTTTATCAAGATATTAATTGAATTACAAATTTGATAGGGATTAAGAATGAACCATCGCAAGCCAATGATATTGTGAAACTCCCAAGCTGGTGACCTTGACCAATGGGGAGGTCAAGGGGCTTCTAGAGGTTTTAGTTCAATTAAACTTGTTGGAAATGATTCGTAGCAATTTCAGACCTTTAAATAATATGGAAGATGAAATTTTAATTGATATGCAATAAAAGATAGATGAATATATGGAATAAACATAGTAGTGAAAAATTGCAATTGATGACTAATATGACTAAGATAACACTATTATGTTCATATTACAATTGAGTTGATATATGGATTTTGAGGTATTAAATCTGAATTTGAATGTGGATAAAATAAATTTTATTTGTAGAACTTACATTGTTGCTATTGTAAGTTTA
Source organism: Calamus simplicifolius (assembly GCA_900491605.1). Taxonomy (NCBI): domain Eukaryota; kingdom Viridiplantae; phylum Streptophyta; class Magnoliopsida; order Arecales; family Arecaceae; genus Calamus; species Calamus simplicifolius. The sequence goes on along the minus strand of UESW01004322.1, from coordinate 590,869 downwards.
AGATTATGAGTTAATCTACCGGTTATAGGGATAATTAATATTGATGATATTTTGGGAATGAAATAGTTAATTACATGTTTTTGATTAAGCATAATTGAGTACTTTCTGAATTTGAGTCTGGATGGATAAGTATATATAGTGAATTTTACTAAGAGACTTTTATTATGGATATCATAGATTCAAAACTGATTGTTATTTTGCTAGATATGGAGATGGTTGATATTGATGCTAATGAAGTGGTTGATTGCTTATTATATCATGATGGATCAGTTAGGAAGATTATAAAATTTTAAATTCTGAGACAATTACTGTTTAAGTTTTGAGAGCAGTAGACTCTATTAATCTTTAGAACTGATTTTGGCTATAAATGACCAAATATTTTGATGGTAGAAAGTGAAAGATTTTAGCAATAATGAGAATGAGATAAACTCTACTGAAAAAGAATTTCATGGGGATTTTTATCTATTAATAGATTTCTAAATCAAGATACCTATTCATTAATTTATTGTGCATACTTATTGTACCTTTCTTCATAGTTCCTAAGGAGATATCTTTCTCTAGGATGAATAAATTATTGATCGGCCATAAGTGGCATAATTATAAAAAAAAAAAAATAGAAGGGAGATGATTTTATGTTGATTATTATCAATTATGGATTATGGTTAAGGATACATCTACTATCACTTTCAAGTCATAGAGAGATTACTATAAATTTCAATTATGTCTTTCGGATGGTAAGTGCATTTTCAATATTTACTGACCTTATAAGTCTTGTATCTATCTGAGCTAGATTAGTGAAGTCACTTTGAGATATTTGAAGGGTTTAAATTAGTTGGTTATATTATGGCATGAGACATTGCATAATCTATAGATGATTTTGATAATCATTGGTAACGAAATAATCGATTCAAGAATTGAATCATTTAAATTACATTACTTATTAAGGATATACTGACCTATTCAAGAGAAATTGATTGGTTATGGTGGTATTATTGATATATATGAAGGAGATAAAATAATCATACTGATGATTATGATGGCACTATCATTCCAAGAAATTAAATTAGTTAATTATGATTGATGTTAGCTTGAAGTATTCAAGAGTAAAACCAAGTATGTTATAATGATTGATATAAGTATCGTAATGATTAATGGCACATTCAACTATTTATGAGTTGAGAGAGCATTGGAAGAAAACTATCTTATATTTAATTCAAAAGAACTTGGAATTGTCCTATCGAGAAATTATGAATACCTGATGTGTTACTAACCTTAAGAATGGATGACATAATACATATGATGGATTCTATGATAATTATAATGATTGTGTTGTGAGAAGTTACAAAAAAAAAAAAAAGGGAATACTTCTTATGGAATTCAATTTTATTTGGATTCAATTTTATTTGGTAGAAAGATCAAATTTTGTAAGTTGGATATGTCATTTGGGTACTTGGGAATGAAATAAAAGTTGCTAGTGAATATCTTTAATAGTACAAAATTGTGGACATTTAATTTCGAGGAGGTGTATTTCAAACACCGTTATATGCTAGAACTTGAACCAATTTAGCTTAAGAAAGAATTGACTTATAAAGATCAATGATGTATCGATGACGGTGACTTTTGGATGAAATTTAGCTGATTATGAGATAGAAAAATTGGATTTATATTCTATTAGATGTATATCAAATTTCGAGGACGAAATTTTTATAAGGAGGGGAGGATGTAATACCCGGTTCAAACGAACCAGATTTGGTTCAGATGAACCAGGCTTGGTTCAAATGAACCAAGCTCCTGACTATTGGGTTTCCGGACTAACGCTTCGCTCCAGGCGACGCGTTTGGCCTTCCGAGAAAACTCAGATCCGAGGCGCTGCTCGGGTGAATAAATAGGGAGGATGAGGACCCTTCCTTCACGCAGGCGCACTTCCTCCATCAGGTAAATTTCCTGGCTTCTAGAGAGAGAGAAGGAGAGAGCGTAAGAGAGAGAAAGAGTGAGCGTGAGAGAGAAATAGCCAGAGAGAGAGAGAGAGAGAAAGAGAGTATCAGGAGAGAGGAGAGAGAGAGAAGAGAGAGAGAGAGAGACAGAGAGAGAGAGCGTGAGACAGAGAGAGCGCGAGATGAAAGAGAGGGAGTCTGTGATGCAGTGTTCCGGCCGATCACCTTGGTTCAGGCCCGGCGGCGTGCTCGCCGCCGCGCCGGGCCTGAGCCTTGGCCGGCGACCCCGCCGGCGCCGGGGGAGGCGTCCGGCGGGGTAGTGGTGGAGAGAGAGGAGAGGGAGGGCCAATTGGCCCTCCTCTCGCGCGGTGGCGGAAGCCCCGTCGGTTGGTTCGGGCCCGGCGGCGTGCTCGCCGCCTCGCCGGGCCCGATTGGCCTGTCGCCTCCACCGGCGCCGGGCGTGCGTCCGGTGGAGGTCCGGCCGGCCAAGGTGGCCGGCCGTGCCGCCGGCACGGTTCCGTGCCGCGCGGAGGAGTTTGGGAGAATGAGAGAAATTGAGGGAGGGAGAGATGGTTTGGCAGCCGGCCGCGGCGGCGGCCGGCTCTGGCCCGGCCACCGGCGGCCGGGCCGTCCTCAATTTGGCAGGCGGCGGCCCCGGCCGCCGGCCACGTTCCCGTCCCCTGTTCGGTGAAACAGGGGATCGGGTGGGAATAAGATTGAACCGGGCCGGCTGGGCCGGCCGGTTCAGGCCTTTTGGGCCGTTTTATAGGGCATTTTAGACAGAGTTTTTGGGCCCTGTAACGGGCCGAAAAATATAAAATAATTATATGGTTGGAATCTAGGTTGAATCTAGTTTCTGGGGATGATTTTACTTTCCCATTTGAGTGAGTGTAGTGAGAGATATTCGAGTCCGAAGTTGGGCCCGTGGATTGGTCAGGGTAGAGTCTTAGGAATCATTTCATGATCCAGATTTTAATCATTTAATTGTGTAAAATAATCCTCCAGGTATCCCGACATCTGATTAGCTGATATATCTGTTGGATTGCGTGCGGAGGTAAGTAAACCAGTTATCAGTTCATTAAATAATTTATTTCAGGATATGCGTAGTTAAATTATGAATTGTGATATGAAGAATTGTTATTGGCTAAATTGTAAGTAGATGAATACATGGCTGTTCATGTGCTATGATTGCATGTGTGGATGATATGCATGAGGGATGCAGTTATTATGCATGAGAGATGCAGTTGCTATGCATGAGAGATGCAGTTATTATGCATGAGAGATGCAGTTAGTATGACATTGATGTGATATATTACATGCAATTGTTCAGTAAGTATAATCCACTGTTTTGCTACATGATTGATGTATTGATGTATTGAAGTGATGTGAGGTACTGTTATGTGTCGCCGCGGTTCTCCTTTACTATGGCCCCACACATTGTAGATGTGTTCTGTATGATTTTTATGGCCACACACACTGGAGATGTATTCTGTTATGATATGGCCCCACATATTGTAGACATGTTCTGTATGATTTTTACGGCCTCCCACACTGACGAGTGTGTTATGGTATGGCCCACATGTCTTACAATGTGTTCTGTATGATTTTTATGGCCACATACATCGTAGAGTGTGTTCTGTTATGGTATGGCCTCACACATCGTACAATGTGTTCTGTGGATATTGATGGCCACGCATCTGGAGGATGTGCTCTGATTGAGGTATTGCAGGGCCGTGGGTCACATTTACAGTTACCATTGAGAGTATAAACAGTGGGTTTACTTATATAGTATAATTGAGCGGTTACTACAAATGATTAGTATTATATTCATAAGTGCCGCCGTGGTTCTCCTTTGCTATGGCCATACACATCTGGAGGATGTGCTCAGATGAGGCATTGCAGGGCCATGGGACATGCATGATATAATACTTACATTGCATAATGGAGTGATTGTGAATGCAAAAGAATGAATTATATTTATATGTGCCGCCACGGCTCTCCTTTGTTATGGGGCATTGCAGGGCCGTGGGACATATATAATATAATATGACAATGAATTGTTTATATGCACTGATAATTTGCTATGATATAATACAACAATGATGAGTGCAAATGATTTGAATTATATTTATATGTGCCGCCGCGGCTCTCCTTTGTTATGGGGCATTGCAGGGCCGTGGGACACATATGATATAATATAACAATGATGGGTTTACTTACATTGCATGTTTGAGTAATTGTATAATGTTTAAGCATGCAAATCATCTATGTGTTTATTGATTATCATGCTATGATTTGACTGCATAACATGGTTTACTTACTGAGTGTAATCTCATGAAAATATTATAATGTTTTTTATTACAGGACCATGAGATTTGAGAATAACATGTTGGAGTGATGGACCTCAACTCAAATATAGATTCTTGTTTTATTGCTATACCAGTGTATTTATGTGTAGGGCTTGATGCCCAGACTATATTATTGTGGTGTGTAAGGAACCATAGGTTCGTTGGAGCTTCTATTTTAAAGTGGATTCATATGTTGATGTAACCCCAGTAATGCTTATGTGTAGAGCTTGTAGCCCAAATCTTTAGTTATGGATTGTATTAAAGCCATGGACTTGAATGATATATAGGTTATTGCTTTTCTTGAACTCAGTGTCATGTTTCGGGACGCCTTGCGTGCCCGGCACGCGGCGGGTTGTCACCCTAGCTCAAAATTTTTGGGTCTGGGGCGTGACAATATTCTTTTATAAATAGCAATGTCCTCCATCCTCATAAACTGCCATTGATTCTACATAACAAATTTAATTGAAATTTTGCCCGGTGATACCCCAATTATTTTCAGACTACTTGGTTCAAAACCAAATATCTCAGAGGTTCTATATCTTTCATTCATTGCATATTATCAAATTGACTTGATCGGTTCTCATCACTTTAATTTCTATAAATGTGAAGCATCAGGTTGTCATTGTTTTACCACATATCTACCTCAATATATTCATATTTCCATTCTTAAGAAATCCACATGGTGTCTTGGATCCCCAGTTCTCTAATCAATCCATCATATTCAGCATCCTTTCAATGTGGATCATGTGATTTGTCTCTAATTAAAAAATGTTAATTCATATACTGCTGCAAGTGTTTCATATTTGTAGCTCGACATAACTTTTCTCTCCACTTTTATGGCCTACCAATCTATCGGTCATCAACAACCTGATATAGCTAAAGCTTGCAGTAATTAAACCTAACCTAGAAAATGATCAACTTAATGAAAGAGGGATGTTTCTAAAATTATGTCACTTCGGGAAATAAGTCATCATTACTTGATAAGTGCTCATATAGCAAAAATGAATCCTCAACTGATAGGAAAATCCCACAATCAACCAACCATAACTCCAAACACGGTGTTTAAGTGGTGGTGATGTTATAGACAAGATTGACTCACCTGTGCAAGAATGATAGGCCCACCTTGTGATGCAAACAGATTTTCCTCCTTCATAGAGTCACAATCTTTGTAAGAAACCGTTCCATCTCTTTCTGTTACCAAGACCACAAGACTCTATCAGGCTGTGCAAGATAAGGGAGCCCTTGCCAAACAGGCTTCCATGCTGAAAGTGTAATTTACTATAAACTGGAAAGAAAGATGGTATATTGGCATGCTTTGAAAAGGGAGGCAATGAAAATATACCTTAAATGGGGAGTTAGTGGTCCGAAATTGAATCCCAGGGAGGAAGTGCAACCACATAGGGAAGCCCCTGCAATGAGACATTACAATAGCAAATGTATTGAATGCAGCCATTCAGTTCTTGAATCATTGGGCCAAGTATATTGTTATCATCTCTTTTTCTCAAAAGAAAAATAAATAAATGAATAAATAAAATGTTATCTACTGCAATTATTCATCTCTTAAATCTCTGATAACTATATATGAATGTAATTATGTGAATAATTCTGCTGCTGTCAGACCACTTTTTACACCACTGAAGAGTGAAGACACGCAAATTCAGAATGCTATCTAACTATATTGCAACAAAAATCACGAAGTACCAACCCATAATTCCATTCAGCACAAGCATATGGGCCAATCCTCAGATGCACGAAAAGACCTGCCTCCTGGACCGTCTTCACAAACTTCACCAAATCGAACCTTCCTTCAAAGTAATACTAGACCATTCACCCAAAATAAGCTGTCAGCATTGAGATAAATAAGCCTTTCAAAAGGAGAAAAATTGATTAAATCTACATCTTCAACATTTTAAACCTGTCCTCGCACGGGTTCGTGATAGTTCCAAAAGACGTAAGTTTCGATCACGTCGAGTCCCCCTTCCTTGGATTTCCTGATAAGCTCGGGCCACACCTAAAAACAACGAAGCCAGCAAAAAACCTAAGCACATATTTTGTAGGTTATCAGCAATAAAGCAAAACTAATGGAAAACAGTGAAAACTTAGTTCACCTCAGGTGTACTCCGAGGGTAGTGAATCGAGCCTGAAAACAGTAGTCGCCTCTTGCCATCGATTACAAGTGCTTTGCTATCGTAAGTGACCGTTGTTGCGGATCCTCCCTTGAAGTAGCGACCACCAAAGATTAAAATCGAGGAAAATATTAAAAAGACAGTCCACAACCTTCCCATTTCACTCAAGAGTTCAAAAAAAAATCAAAATATACGCAAATCAGTCATAAACGTGGTCGCATTAGGATGCTTTCGAATAAAAGGTTCAAATTTCAACAGAAATCCGACAACAAGAACAAAAAGACCAAGTTTTTCCTCAAAATCCTGATTCCAATCATCAGTTGCAAGCGGAAGAGCGTGAGAACAAGAACAGATATGTAGTGTTTCAGATTATAGTAAAGACAAGAAGCAAAACCTTTTTTTAATCGGATTGATTACTTTAAAGCTCCGTGCTGAGGGGTTGGGGCTAGGGTTTTAAATTAGGTTCTTCGAGCGTAGAGGACAAACGACGAGAAGACAACGAGCGGGAGCGGGCGGGGTTGAGATGGCTCCCCGCGGACTCTCCTTCACGGACCGTTTAAATGACGCCACTGGAGTTTTTTTTTTTTTTCCCTTTATTTTTACAATATTAATGCGCACAATTTTTATTAAATGTTCCAATAGGCCATTGCATTGATGATTAAATTTAGCTAACAGTCAACCTAATCCAAGCTATTAAAGGGTTTAGATTATTAAACATGATGATGTCCATGATGTGGATGTTCAAATGATTGAAAGTTGGCTTGACAACCATCATTTTGGAATCAATCGTTCACTCTTTATGCTGATTCGTGTGAGAATCAAACCTTTTTACGATGTTTCTATCGATTCGAAAATCAAATGCATCAAGCCATAGATTTTTAAGATGGTTATGCTTTCATAGTTCAAGCCTCAATTTTATAATTCCAACTTTTATTTCAAAACTTATTCTTTTTGGCTATGTTTGGATGTTCCCGCCTGGAACATGGCTTTATTCCAGCTTATTCCTTCAAACGATGTTTTATAGCGCTAGTGGGCCCCAAAGCTTTCCTTATTCCAAGCTTATCCCCTCGTCTAATTCCATGGCACCCCATGAAATAACATTTTCCGCCACTGTTGTTATTCCAGGGGCAGCCGGGGATGTTAAAAAGACCGATATTTTCCACCGCCTCATTCTTCCTTTCTTTCTCTAATAATTAAATTATTCTAATAATTACATTAAAGAAAAAATTGATAAACTATTTTTCCTTCTCATTGATTCCAGGGTATGTTTGGGATTTTTAAAAAAATTTAATTAATTTATTAAATAATATAAAATTACTCAGTTATTATAAAAAAATTTAACAAATCTATTTATTTAAAGATGTATTAATTTTTATAATGCAATCATTAATTAAGTTGCTATGTAGATATTTTTTAGGATTTTATTTACTAATAACAAATAATTTAATAAAGTCAACATAAGAAAAAATAAAATGATAAACAATTTTTTCCATCAAATGGTTAAGGGGTATTTTTAAAATTTTAGAAGAATACTTCATCTATTCTAAGTGGAATACCTGCTTATTCCCACGTCATCCAAACACCATTTGGAATAACTGTTGACCCAATTGATGATTTTGATGATTAACAAAACTATTTGAGTATAACTAATGAAGGCTCTAATGATTTTGATTAAGTGTTCATATTATAAGTCTATTGAATGATCAAAATCAGGAGTTACATCGTGTTCTGGATCGAATCTAATGTCTAGGTAAAATTGCAGACATTAGAGTCGACTCCGAGAATCACAGAGCCGACTCCGGATCTGGCACGGAAGTTAGAGTCGACTCCGAGACTATTAGAGTCCACTCTCACAGAAGAAACAGAACGTCGATTTTTCTGGCCCCGACCTAGAGTCGACTCCGGGTAAGTTAGAGTCGACTCCAGAAAAGTTTCTTGTCGACCCCAGAAAAGTCAGAGACGACTCCGGAAATAACGTTTTAAAGTGCTTCGAGTTAGAGCCGACTCCAGAAAAGTTAGAGTCGACTCCAATCCACCTGGAACGAAAAATCAATTTGTCAGATCAGCTCTAACGGTAATATTTCTATTTTACCTTATTTCTAACGGATATATTTTGCTACAAGGTACACTCCAACGGATAGTTTTCTTCCAAAAATGGTTTGAAAGAAATCTATAAAAAGGGAAGACTATCATTCAAAAAAAAAGGAGAAAAAGAGAGAAAAACGAAAAAACAAAAAGGAAATTCGGAAATAGAGAAATCTCATTTCAAAAATCCGAAAAGAGAGAGCCTGAATCTCAAGAGGAAAACCTTCTAGCTCAAATCCACTCCACTCCAAAAAGGCTCAAGTGGAATCCAAGGCATTCAAATCAAAGTTTTGGTGGATTTCCCAACTTGGAGAAAGAGGATTCGTTTCTTGCTTTTCAACCCTTCTCAACTGCTTCAACTGTGAAGAATCGGAGCTGAGGCTTGATTCAACCCAGCAAGGAGAAGAAGAAAAGAAGAAAAGCTCAAAAGCCAACCAACTTCAAATCAGGCTTTTCTAAACCTTGTTATTCTTATATTTGATTATCTGCTCATTAAGGAACTTGTAATTGAAAAATATTATTTCATTTGTTTGTATCTAGTTCAATCTGAGGGATTGAACTAGTGGAGGTAGTCCTACCTCGGTTCAAGCTTGGTTAAGCTTGTGTTAGGGTTTTTGTGCTGGTGAGCCCTTGAAAACCAGCTGGGTTCGTTGTGCGCCCGGGAAAACAACAAGTTTGAGTTGTGAGCTTGTAAAATAACTCGGCTGTAATCAGGTTGATTATAGTGTGGACCCAAGTGAATCTTGGGAGTGGACGTAGGTGTTGGATACACCGAACCACTATAAACTCTTTGTGTTTGCCGTGCTTACATTGACTCTATCTCTATCACTGTCTTATTCACTGCACTTTGTATTTACTTTGCTATTGTCTTCAATCATCTTAAGCAAACTATGTTAAAAGGTTAATTTTTTAAAAGAATCCAATTCACCCCCCCCCCCCTCTTGGGTTGTCATCTGGGCCAACAATTGGTATCAGAGCTAGTGCTCATTAGATTTTGATCACACGATCAAGAGCTAAAGTTCCAAATGGCAACACAAGTTGGATCATTTGCTGAAGGTCATTCTACAAATAGACCTCCACTATTAATGGTTCAATTATTCATATTGGAAAGCTAGAATGAGGATATTCATTCAAGCTTCTGATTATGAGCTATGGGGTGTTATAATTAATGGACCTAGTACACCCACACATGTTATTGATGGCACTATTGTTCCTAAGCCCGAAAGGGACTGGAATGATAATGATAGGAAAATGGCACAGCTTAATGCTAAGGCCATGAATGTCTTATATTGCTCTTTAGACACTAATGAATTTAATAGAATCTCCACTTGTAATTCCGCAAAGGAGATTTGGGATAGATTAGAGGTTACCCATGAGGGTACCAATCAAGTAAAGAATCTAAAATTAATATTCTTGTTCATAAATATGAATTATTTAGCATGGAACAATCTGAAACCATTGCATGCATGTACACTAGATTTACAGATATTGTAAATGGTTTGAAAAGTCTTGGTAAGACATATACTAACTCTGAACTTGTTCGAAAAATTCTTAGGTCATTACCAAGATCATGGGAAGCAAAAATGACTGCAATCCAAGAAGCTAAAGACCTCAACACTTTACCCTTAGAGGAGCTTCTAGGATCTCTTATGACCCATGAGCTGACTATGAAGCAGCATGTAGAGGAGGACACAAAGAAGAAGAAAATGATTGCCCTTAAAGCTGCAAAAGAAGAAGAGAGCAGCAGCGATGATGATGATGATGATGATGATGAGACTGCTCTCTTAGCCAAAAAGTTTAAAAGATTCATGAGGAGAAAGAAACCCTTCCACAAGAAGAAATTTGGAGTAAAGTGGGAAGGAGAAAAGGACAAGAACAAGGATAAGGACAAAGAAAAAGAGAAAGACCCCTTAACTTACTATGAATGTAACAAACCGGGGCACTTTAGGAATGAATGTCCTAAACTGAATAAAGTCTACAAAAAGAAAAAGAAGGCTTATGTGGCGACTTGGAGTGACAGCGAGGAATCTTCTTCCGAAGAAGAAGAACAAAAAGAAGTCGCAAACGTATGTTTTATGGCGGACGACAACGATGAGGTAAGTTTGACAACCCTTGCGATGAGTTTGCTTTTGATGAACTTTTTGATGCTTTTAATGAACTTGTTAGCGATTTCAAGTTTTGAAAAAGAAACACAAGATTTTGAAAAATGAAAATTTAACTTTCATTAAAGAAAAGGAAAATCTTAATAATGAAGTTGAGAAATTTAAATCTAAAAATGAGATTTTAGTAAAAGAAAAGAACTAATTTCAAATGAAAATGATAAACTAAGGAAAGAGGTTGAAAAACATAAGAACATAGTTGATAAGTTTACATTAAGCTCAACTAAACTAGACATGTTATTAAATAGTCAAAAAGCAGTTTTTGACAAAGCCGGATTAGGATACAACACTTTAAGAAAATAAAAATCACTTAAAAATATTTTGTGCGTGCTGGCCAAAGTAATTTTACATATTTTAAATGTAATCAAAAAGAACATAAATCTTATGAATGTAAAATTCTGAAACCTAATAAAAACTTAAATGTTAAAGGGAAGAAAATATGGGTTCCGAAAGGAACAATATTTGTTGCTACTAACCATGAAGGACCCAAGAAAGCTTGGGTACCTAAACATAAAGTCTGATTTCATTGCAGGAATGTCTTGTGGCCAAGAGATCAAAGAGAAAGTGGTATCTTGATAGTGGCTGCTCAAGACATATGACGGGTGACAAAGAAGAATTCATCACCCTTGAAGAAAAGAGAGGAGGAGTTGTTACATTTGGCGACAATGGCAAAGGCCAAATCTTGGGGTTTGGTAACATTCAAATAACTCCCTCCACATATATTAAGAATGTACTTTATGTTGATGGTTTAAAGCATAACTTAATTAGTATAAGTCAATTATGTGACAAAGGTTTTAAAGTATCTTTTGAATCTTCTATATGCACTGTAGCTAATCCCATTAATAATAGCATTGTTTTTATTGGAAATAGAAATGGCAATGTATTCATGATTGACTTAGACAAATTGTCTACTAATAATCATTGCTTAGTTGCTAATAATGCTAATATGAATGAGATTGGTTGGTTGTGGCATCGAAGATTAGGTCACGCAAGCACACACCTGATTTCAAAACTAATTAGAATGGATTTAGTAAAAGGTCTACCTAAATTAGATTTTGAAAATAACAAAATATGTGATGCATGTCAGTTTGGAAAACAAACAAGAAGTTCTTTTAAATCTAAAAATATTGTTTCAACTTCTAGGCCATTAGAGCTACTTCACATGGACCTTTTTGGACCAACTAGAACCACAAGTCTAGGAGGAAAGAAATATGGTCTTGTGATAGTAGATGATTACTCTAGATTCACTTGGGTAATGTTTTTAGCTCACAAAGATGAGACTTTCTCGATATTCATGAAATTCTTCAAGAAAGTAACAAATGAGAAAAACACTACCATAGTGTCTCTAAGAAGTGATCATGGAACTGAATTTGAAAATCACTTATTTGAAAGTTTTTGCAATGAAAATGGTATTAATCATAATTTTTCTGCACCTAACCCCACAACAAAATGGTGTAGTTGAAAGGAAAAATAGGACTCTAGAAGACATGGCCCGTACCATGCTATGTGAAAGTAAACTCCCGAAATACTTTTGGGCGGAAGCTATTAACACAGCATGTTACATCCTAAATAGAGCCTTAATAAGACCTATTTTAAAGAAAACACCTTACGAATTATGGCATGATAGAAAACCCAACATTAAATATTTTCATGCATTTGGTTGTAAATGTTTTATTCACAATAATGGTAAAAGCAACTTAGGTAAATTTGATGCAAAATCTGATGAAGGAATATTCTTAGGTTATTCAACAACTAGTAAAGCATATAGAGTGTTCAATAAAGGAAGCCTAATTGTTGAAGAATCTATTCATGTAATTTTTGATGAATCTTTAACATCAAGTTCCAAAAGGATTGATGATGAGGAAGATACAAACATTCTCGAAAACAATCTTGAAAAACTTAATATTGATGTATCTTCAGATCATGAACAAGAAGTTAAAGATAATGATTCGCCTAATGCTGATGATATTAATACTAATCATAATGATATAGATCTACCAAGAGATTGGAGATACGCTTATAGTCATCCCAAGGAATTGATTATAGGTGATCCATCTCAAGGAATAAGAACTAGATCATCTATGAGAAATATTAGTAATCACCTTGCATTTGTTTCTCAAATTGAACCTAAAACCATTGAAGAAGCTGAAAAAGATAATAATTGGATGCTAGCTATGCAAGAAGAATTAAACCAATTCACTAGAAATAATGTATGGACATTAGTAGAAAGACCTAAAGATCATTCTGTTATAGGATCAAAATGGGTTTTTAGAAATAAACTAGATGAAAATGGCATAGTAATTAGAAACAAAGCTAGATTAGTTGCAAAAGGATATAATCAAGAAGAAGGTATTGATTTTGATGAAACCTTTGCACCTGTAGCTAGATTAGAAGCCATTAGGCTATTACTAGCATTTGCATGTCACATGAACATTAATTTATTTCAAATGGATGTCAAAAGTGCATTTTTAAATGGATTAATAAATGAAGAAGTATATGTAGAACAACCACCAGGTTTTGAAGATCATGAATTTTCAAATCACGTTTTTAAATTGCACAAGGCATTATATGGTTTGAAACAAGCACCTAGAGCTTGGTATGATAGACTAAGTAAATTTTTGATTGAAAATGATTTTACAAGAGGAAATGTTGATAAAACATTGTTTTTGAAAAGAAAAGATAAAGATTTACTTGTAGTTCAAATTTATGTTGATGACATTGTATTTGGTGCTACTAACAATCTTCTATGTCAAGAGTTTGCTAAGTTAATGCAGGGAGAATTTGAAATGAGCATGATGGGAGAACTCAATTTCTTCCTTGGACTTCAAATCAAACAAAGCAAAGAGGGAATCTTTATCAACCAAACAAAGTACACAAGAGAAATTCTAAAGAAGTTTGGTATGGAATCAATAAAACCCCTCGGAACACCAATGAGTCCTTCATGCAAGCTGGACAAAGATGAAGAAGGTAAGAAGGTTGATCAAAAATATTATCGAGGTATAATCGGATCCCTACTTTACTTAACTGCAAGTAGACCAGACATAATGTTTGTTGTTTGCTTATGTGCTAGATTTCAGTCTGAACCAAAAGAATCACATTTAATTGCTGTTAAAAGAATACTAAGATACTTAAGTGGAACAAAAAATGTAGGTTTATGGTATTCTAGAGACTCAACATTAAATCTGATTGCTTATTCTGATTCTGATTATGCTGGATGTAAGTTAGATAGAAAAAGCACAAGTGGTGCATGCCAATTTTTAGGAAGTAACTTAATCTCATGGTTTAGCAAAAAGCAAAATTCGGTTGCATTATCTACTGCTGAAGCAGAATATGTTGCAGCTGGAAGTTGCTGTGCTCAAATCCTATGGATTAAGAGACAACTTGAAGACTATGGTATCACACTTGATAAGACACCTATAAGATGTGATAATACAAGTGCAATAAATCTAACTAAAAATCCAATTCAACACTCAAGAACAAAGCATATTGAAATAAGATATCACTTTATAAGAGAACATGTTGCCAATAATGAAATTTGTCTTGATTATGTGAATACTGAAGAACAACTGGCAGATATATTAACAAAACCCTTAAGTGAAGAGAGATTTTGTTATCTTAGAGGAGAATTAGGAGTTTGTGATCCTTTGGAATAGTTTTCTGAAACTCTTAAGGACATCTATCTAGATTTCATCAATTTCTTGAAAAATCTCGATATTCATAAGGAAATCTATCTAGATCTTGATTCATTGTTTCCCCAATTGCTAAGGAACATTATCTAGAATTTGATGATTAATTTGAATAGTTTCAGATCCTTGAAACTTGATTTTTTATCTCTGAAACTGTTAGAGTCGACTCTGACAGTTTGTGGAGTCGACACCTTAGTTTTTGATGTTCTGTCTAAGCAATTAGAGCCGACTCTGGCTTTTGTAGAGCCGACTCTAATTCGAGCGCTGACAGATTTTCTGGTTCGGAGCCGACACCCAGTTTTCGGGAGTCGACTCTAAGTCGAGCTAGGTCAAAAATAAAAAGGCGGAGTCGACCCCAAATCATTCCATCCGTCTCCCAAAACCTCTCCAAAAAGCTCCAAAGCCTTTCCAACTTCCCCAATCTTCTCAAAGCCTTTGATTAAACTTTCCAATCTTCTCAATGGCACCTAAGAGGCGCGGTTTCGTCGGTGGAGCGTCCGTTCCCACAAGGCGACGCACTATTCGGAGGCAACCCTCGCCATCCTCCTCTTCGGCCACTCAAGAAGATTCCCCTCCTTCACCCTCTTCACCCAAAGTTGATCATTTAGCCGGTAAGACCATTACAACTGGAAGAAAGGTGAATTTTGATTTCTTTGAGTCGGAAGGCTTCACTATAGGAAGATGTTTGAAAGAAATGGGGTGGGAAAAGATTTGCTCATTAGATATCCCCACATATCCAGCCTTAGTGAGAGAGTTTTACAATGGTTTAAGTAGAGGAGAAGGCGGTTTAATCAGTATAGTAAGAGGAACAAGAGTTACAATAACCGCTGAAATACTTGGAAATTTATTGGAAATGCCCACAATCGGTATAATGGAATATCAACATGATGATAGAAGTGGAGCATTGACAAGAATGTTAGGGAGGGATGTAACCGAGTTTGAGGAAATCCTTGCAAATCAATTAAATCTGGAACTCAGGTTACTACATAACATTTGTGGAAGAATTTGTTTCCGAAAATTGGTAGATTTGAGTATGTCTCGGAGCGAGACGTTCTTTTGATGGATTGCATAATTACTGGAAGGCCAGTCAACTTAGCTGGCATGATGATTGGATATATGGCAGAGGCGGCTACAAAGAAAAGATCTACACTGCCATATGGTATGATTTTGACATTAATCTTTAGAAGCCAAGGTGTGCTTATTATGGAGAATGAACCCCTAAGAAAATTGAGACACACTGACTATTATAGTATCTCTACTATTCATCGGATGGGCTTCAAGAAGTTGAATGGTGTATGGATGAAAGGAGGAAGAGAGGAAAGAGCTGAAAGAGATAGAGCAGAAGAGACCAGAGTAGAAGATATCCCTGGACCATCCACTGTGGGACCATCTGTCCCTGATCCATCTATTGCGGGACCATCTTCAGCTGGACCTTCAGAGGCCGGACCTAGTACTGTTCCCTCACCTCCACATCAGTCTATAGCTTCTGGGAGATTCTCTGATGAACAGATTGGTCAGTTGAGAGCTTTGCTTGCTGAATATGATAGTCAGAGATCTCATGAGATTAATCAATTAAAAGAAGACTTTAATCAGTTGAAAGAAGAACTTAATTCGAGACTGGACATGATCTCCTTTCCTTAAGCAATTCTGTTGAATCCTTTGGTGCTGAACTTCACAAAATCTTTGAAAGGATGGAAGGCATTGCTGATGGGTCGGGATCTTATGTTCATGCAACTGGTCAACTGAAGAAGGACATTGACCTTGCAGTCTCACAGATTGAAGCTTGCCTTGAAAACTTTAAGAAATCCAAAAAGATGATGTAATGGAAATCATAGGTCACTTGAAGAAAATTGTATTCAAACATATCTGACCTTGATTTTGATTTTGATAGTTTGTATTTAGGAATTTTTGAGTATCTAATGTATTTCATTTTGGAATGTACATGAATCAACTAATGTAATGTTTCTTACTTATGAAATGCAATTTCACATTTTCAAATATTGACTGCTTGAATCCCTATGTCTAATAACTTTCTTTATCTAATACTCTCCTTATTGCTGATAACAAAAAAGGGGGAGAGATGGTTGAATATGCAAAGAAAGAAAGACTTGAAATTTTAATGAGAGATGGTTGAATATGCATAAAGAAAGAAAGAAAGGGGGAGAAATGATTGTTTATGCAAAATGACTTGAAATTTTAATCAGTTAAAATTTGATGCTTATAATAGGGGGAGCTATTCAATGCAGGGGGAGCTTAACAACAAGCTCAATTGCAATTTTCTGCACATTTAGATTAAATGTTCATAATTGATGGATTATATTGAACTCATGCACAATTTTAAAAGTTTACTTTGAATATTGGCATCAAATCCTTCATTAAAAATGTTTTAAGTTTTAAAATGACTATAATCTTTAGTTCGAATGAATTTTTGAATGCATATACTCAAAGTTTTTGTTATCATCAAAAAGGGGGAGATTGTTGACCCAATTGATGATTTTGATGATTAACAAAACTATTTGAGTATAACTAATGGAGGCTCTAATGATTTTGATTAAGTGTTTCAGATTATAAGTCTATTGAATGATCAAAATCAGGAGTTACATCGTGTTCTGGATCGAATCTAATGTCTAGGTAAGATTGCAGACATTAGAGTCGACTCCGAGAATCACAGAGCCGACTCCGGATCTGGCACGGAAGTTAGAGTCGACTCCGAGACTGTTAGAGTCGACTCTCACAGAAGAACAGAACGTCGATTTTTCTGGCCCCGACCTAGAGTCGACTCCGGGTAAGTTAGAGTCGACTCCAGAAAAGTTTCTTGTCGACCCCAGAAAAGTCAGAGACGACTCCGGAAATAACGTTTTAAAGTGCTTCGAGTTAGAGCCGACTCCAGAAAAGTTAGAGTCGACTCCAACCCACCTGGAACGAAAAATCAAATTGCCAGATCAGCTCTAACGGTAATATTTCTATTTTACCTTATTTCTAACGGATATATTTTGCTACAAGGTACACTCCAACGGATAGTTTTCTTCCAAAAATGGCTTGAAAGAAATCTATAAAAAGGGAAGACTATCATTCAAAAAAAAGGAAAAAAGAGAAAAAGAAAAACAAAGAGGAAATTCGGAAATAGAGAAATCCCATTTCAAAAATCCGAAAAAGAGAGAGCCTGAATCTCAAGAGGAAAACCTTCTAGCTCAAATCCACTCCACTCCAAAAAGCTCAAGAGGAATCCAAGGCATTCAAATCAAAGTTTTGGTGGATTTCCCAACTTGGAGAAAGAGGATTCTTCTTGCTTTTCAACCCTTCTCAACTGCTTCAACTGTGAAGAATCGGAGCTGAGGCTTGATTCAACCCAGCAAGGAGAAGAAGAAAAGAAGAAAAGCTCAAAAGCCAACCAACTACAAATCAGGCTTTTCTAAACCTTGTTATTCTTATATTTGATTATCTGCTCATTAAGGAGCTTGTAATTGAAAAATTATTTCATTTGTTTGTATCTAGTTCAATCTGGGGGATTGAACTAGTGGAGGTAGTCCTACCTCGGTTCAAGCTTGGTTAAGCTTGTGTTAGGGTTTTTGTGCTGGTGAGCCCTTGAAAATCAGCTGGGTTCGTTGTGCGCCCGGGAAAACAACAAGTTTGAGTTGTGAGCTTGTAAAACAACTCGGTGTAATCAGGTTGATTATAGTGTGGACCCAAGTGAATCTTGGGAGTGGACGTAGGTGTTGGATACACCGAACCACTATAAACTCTTGTGTTTGCCGTGCTTACATTGACTCTATCTCTATCACTGTCTTATTCACTGCACTTTGTATTTACTTTGCTATTGTCTTCATCATCTTAAGCAAACTATTTTAAAAGGTTAATTTTTTAAAAGAACCCAATTCACCCCCCCTCTTGGGTTGTCATCTGGGCCAACAATAACACTGCATTAATTGCACTGGAATAACATGGAATACCAAATTTTCATCCAAACAAAAATCTAGAATAACAAGAGGAATAAGCTATTCTGCTGGAATACATATTCCTATTTCCGGAATAATTTTTTGACATCCAAACACAGCCTTTGTGATTGCTCATGTTACTTAGAAAGCAATGGAACTTACCCAAAAGTGTTACATAAAGTCATGAAGTACTCTTTTTAAGTAAACTTTTATCTAATTCTTTTGTAATTCTATAATATACGTAACTACCACACTCCTTGTTACAACAAATCCAAGTAATTTTATCCTCTATCAAAACAATTGAAATTGCTTCTTTTATTCTTCCATTGCAATTAGTAATCTTGTTCAATCCCTACTTTTTCCATCATTCCTCTCAAAATCCTCTTCTTCATTCTCATTTCCAAGTCTCACCTCTTTCGAAAAGACTCTTTCCTCCATCTTCCTTGCTCCTCTTTCCTACTCATTTCTACCTTACTCAACCCTAGTTGCTCTCTTCACACCTCCACCATATCTATCATAACCATTATACACTTCCCAATATTTTTCTCCTTTCCTGGGCCTCCCTCTTCCATCAATTGCAACCCAATTTTAGGTGCATTGGAATTCAAATTTGTGAATGTATTCATCATATGCCAGATCTAACAAAATATTAAGTTGTATATGTTGAGATGTAAGAGACAGAATTATTTTGTTTAATATATTTAGTAATCTTAGTTCTTTAACTTGCAATCGATTAATCCACCATGGCATTTGCTACATTTGAGAATATCATAAATTTATTTTATTTTACCAAGTCTCTTTAATGGATAAGTTTCTTACTTGGATTGTTCTTAGATATGAAAATCATCCTTTACTAGGATCGTTGAGACTCTAATCTCTATCTTCAATATCTTAGAGTTCTGAGAGATATCATTGGATTATTCTCTCTTTGCATGACCATGTTGTTGGAAGCATAATCATAATATTGATACCCCTAATTGGCAAGAAAATTTAGCTAAATTGATGCAAAGTTGGTCATAGAAAACTTGAAATCAAATGTGTCAAGTATGTGAGAGCAAGTAAAAGTTAAATAAATATGGATATTAAAATTAATATATCAACTCGAAGGGAAAAAAAAAAAAACTTTAAAAGATCTAATAGAGTTATTTTTATTGCTCACATCAAGCAAAGGTTAGAACTATCACTTTTTGAATCCAATAACCTTTCTAAATAATTAATTACATATATCAAAAGAAGTTAAATCTATCTTCACCAAGTAAAACAAAGATTAGAGCTAATAAGTTGAAGTGGCAATGGAAAAGCAAACATATATGTATAGTTATAGTGATGGTTTATTAATCAAATTTGGTAGTATTCATGCACGATTTTTCTCTTTAAAAGACTAAATGATTAAATAAACCATAAAATCTCATGAACATTGATGGATGCTTATCAAAGGACTTTGCTTGTGAAGGGGTTTCATGGGATGATGTGAGATAGGCTCAAGAATAATTCAAAGTTAATATCCACTGCAAGGCGAGGAGAGTCTAAATATTTCAATGTCACCAATAGAGACAAGAAAACACAAGAGCTTCTTTTTAATCAAATAATTCAATCGTAAAATTCATTCAAGAAAAATCAAAATTGGTTTAAATATTTCAATATCATCCACTAAAAAATTGTTAAGCAATATTTATTTTTAAATTGTTTTTACAAAGAAAAAGCAAAATTATGTCACCTTTTTTAGATAAAAAAAAGGAGACATCCATTTTAAACTTTGATTGATTATAAAATCAATGCTAATAAGACTATGATGAGGTGCATGAAGTCTCATTGTTGGTGCATAAAGATGGATCAAGGATGCATCAAATCATATTCAAATATGCTAAGGGTATGGTGACCCGATAAGGTTTTAATGGAATATTGCAAAAATACAGTAAGCTGTGTTTGTTGAAGTTACTTAAATATCTATGTTTGAATTATATATTATTAATAATAATAAAAGATCATTGTATGCTCTCAACTATTTATAAGAATATTAATATTTTTTAGCAATTTGCATGGTATGTTTATCTATTTTATGCTATATTTGGTGATAGGAGCATCAGAGTTCAACAAAGGATAGTTACACTAGAAGTATAACTTATTTAGGGTTTTCAATTGAATACTTTTTTTTTTCAATTGAGTATACTAACTCATAAAATTTTTTAATCAAGTATAATTTTAACGGCCATCAATAATGACTTGATAGATGATGTGACAACAATCAATGATAACTTGAATATACTTTTTTTTTCTAATTAAGTATTTTAACTCATAAAAGTTTTTTAATTATGTATACTAATTTATCAAAGTTTTCAATTAAGTATACTTGTTTAAATTCAACTAGTATTTTTTGTAAATTCATGATAAACTAATCAATCAAAAAATTTTATATATAAAATTTTGTACACAATAACCTAAAGAAAAAGATATTATTATCTATATGTGTATTAAAAAAATTCTCATGCATAAAAAATTAAGTAGTAAAATAGTGGCTTTTCACCTCCTCAACTAATAGTAAATGAATTAACAAAAAAATTACACTTCGAGAACATTTTTTTGTTATTCTAAACTTTTAAATTTTTACCTATGCATTTTTTAATAAAAATTATTTACCATCTTCTAGTACAAGATAGATGTG